>CAJNDT010000491.1:54373-268968 GCA_905221615.1 Symbiodinium sp. CCMP2592 | reverse complement strand
GACATGTGAAGACAGCGAATTCGTTGAAGTCCAAAGGCCGTGAGAAAAAAGGGCAGAGTGCCTTAAAAGGCGGAGTGCCAAAGGCAGAGTGCCCACCATTGGACCATTCAGTGAGTGGGTTGGCCCAAATTCCAATATCAATTTAATTTTCAGGCCAGGACAGTGACGAAGGCAGAGTGCCAGGAAGGCAGAGTGCCAGGTGGGTCAGGCTTCGTCGACTGACTCTTCTCAAGTTTTTCAGTGCCGCTGTCTGCTCATGTGGACTTCTGCCTGCCTTTCGCACAGCAACAGGTTATTTGTTTGTGGTGCAGGCAAACCAACAAGTCATGATCAAAGTTGTGAGTGTTTTGGAGAAGGCCTCGTCGCTGTCAGAGTAGTGGCTCCAGAAGAGCATTGCTTGCTGCAGAAGCAAAACTGTGAGTGCTGAGACTTCTGAAGACCGAGCACTTCTGAGTTCTGTTGGATGTGTTGGGTTTGCGACTGTGCTGAGAGAGTCTGAGTATGAATGAAAGTGACCATGCAAGGTTTGGCCGTCAGCTGGCGTCTCCAGACCCCAGGATTGCTGGTCATCGGTGCTGTTCTTAGCTTCCGATCATGATGCTTCTGCGTTGCCAAATTCAACTTAGCATTCTCGGGCTTCTGAAGTGTCATGTCATGATTGTTTTGCCTATGGCTTATGATGGTTGCTCAAATTTCAAATGTTGCTGCAGTGGTCCTTGAATCATGGCATATGGCAGATTTGAATATCAACACAGCCCTTGAATTAGGTTTCATTCGTGTGCTAAGCTCCCGATCATGCTGAGTCTGTCTGGCCCCTCAATTAAGTTTAACTCCGTGTAGCTGCTGCTTCAATAAAAGTGTCATGTCATGATTATTCTGTCGATGGAGTTGCTCAAAGTGAAGTGAGTCGTGGTCCTTGAATGATGGCATATGCATGATATTTAATGTCAATGTGAGCATAATATCAAAATATAGTTGATATAATTTAAATTGTGTCAAATACTAGTAACTATAATCTAACAACACATTGACGTCAGAGGTATTATATCATTTCGACATTATAAGGCAGAGTGCCGCCTCGCCATTCTTTGCAGAGTGCCTTGAGCTGGACTGAGAAGGCTGAGTGCCTGCATCTGGCTGGACAAGGCAGAGTGCCGCAATCTGGCTGGACAAGGCAGAGTGCCGCAGGATGACAGCGCCTGTGCATACGAGTCCGCTTGGTCAATTGTTTTGGGCCAATGTGCGAGCCGGCAACATCACCTCTGAGTTTTACGAACAAGAGCTGGATGGATCCTTGCAGATGGGTGGGAATTTTCCCTTGCCGAACAAAAAACCTCTAGAATACTATGTCACAGCCTTCGGTGAGGTCCGCCTGCAATTCCGCGTGAGAGGCGGGCAAGGATTCAAAAAGTGCAAGTGTGAATGGAAATACGTCGGTCATGGAATGAATCGGGACTCAATGATTGCGAAGATCCCACAGCCGTGGGTCATCGACATTCTGAAGCTTCTGCGCGAGCTCAGGATTCCTCGGTCTGAAAGGCAGAGTGCCGAAGTCCTCAAAGCCTCGGAAGTCGCAGCAGATGCCCTGAAACTGGTGGATTCTATTCCTGAAGATGCTCTGGACTTCGATCATCCGACAGATCAGGTGCACCTCTGTGTCAAGCTGCACAGGAAACTCGCAAAGGATGAAAAAGAGTGTGGAAACCAATATGACTGGCGTTTTCTGAAATCTCGAACGTTCACAACCCACTGGCAATCGTTTCCTGTCCCGCTCGCTTTCGACTTGAAAACCTTGGTCACCCATGCCTCGGGCGTAGTGGCCCCGCGGATGAGAAGATCGGTGCTCGTCACAGAAGCCAAAGGCGATGGGACGACTGTGGGAGCCTTCCTCAACCAGAGGTTTTCCGACCCAATCAAGTTCCCAGAGAAAGAGACCATGCTGATCCTCTTCAAGCTGTTCAAGTTTGTCTTGAAGCTACAAATGCATACCCTTAGGCAGGAAGGGAGTCTTCTGGGGGACCTCCATGAGAATAACATTACTGTCATGGGAGGCAGCCCTAGTGCCACTTGTTGGAAAGGGCCGTCCCAATATCCCTACTCACCTTGTTGGAAAGGGCCGTCCAGGCGAAGCTCATCCTGCTTTTTTTGCGGCATATGAAGACGGAGAAGGGAGGAATATGGTTGGACCCCAAGGAGGAGGTGGAAGCCGAGGAGGAGGACACTTTGGTTGATGTTGTGGTGGAAGAGGAGGAGCCTGTGCAAGATCCGTCGGACGATGAAATGGAATTTGTCGAGGTTATGGTGCAGGATGAGCAACCGCCGCTTGAGATGGAGGCGGAGCCCGAGGAGGATGAGCATGCGTTCGCCACGGATGCCTCGATTCACCCGGATCGCTTGGACGAGGATGAGGGTGACAGCCAAGCAACAATGGTACTAGGGGACCATCTCCGAGAGGAGCAAGATGAGCCGATGCCTTCTGTACCGGAGACCCGGGTGTCTGAGAGCGAGCACGATGCCGTCGTCGCCAAGGTCATGAACGAGCTGGAGGCTATGAATGTGGACCCGAGCCCGAAGGCTGCCGCAAACCCCAAGAGTGCGACTGCGCCAGTGCCTGGAGAGGTGAAGCCTTTATTGGAAGCGGAGGAGGACCTCGGAATTACGGACCCCCAAGGCAGAGTGCCAAGGGGTCAAAACAAGATCAAGGTTCCAGCCGAGCTTTTGCAGCCAGAGACTGAGGAGGAGAAAACTCTCAGAGCGTTGCGGGGAATGCTGCCATGCAGTCACAGGGCGGTGACGACTTCGAAGGTGGGCCGCCTCGCCAATCGGGCACGTATGTCGAGACCGGTGCCACAAGATCAGCCGTTCAACCCCCACCACAACGATCGGAAGTTCAACAGCAAGACTGCGACTGTCATCACCCAGCTGATCATGGCTGTCCATGAGATCACAGTCCGAGAATGCGAGAAGAATTCCTTGCCAATGGAGAAGAAGGAAATGGCGTGGAATGACTTTCGGTCGAAGGGCTCGAAAACTGTGGTTGTCTGGGATCTGTTGTGTGACAAGGGCATGAAGGAGATTCCAGAAAACTCTGAGCCTGGGGACTGGCACTGGAGAATCTGCTCAATGACCGCCACCCCAGTTTCCCTCTGAAGCCACAGGTGCATGTTCAATGTCACTCGGCCAGTTCATGGCCGTGATCGAGTCAAGGGAAAGGAGCTGACATACTCGCACTGGTGGAAGGCCTCCGAGAAACTCTGTGAGTTGTATACGACGGAAGATGTCATCTCGCAGGTCAAATTCCCGCCCAAGGACCTGCAGAGCTGGATTGTGCCTTTGTCGGGGAAGATTTGGGATGCTTACAATTACACCATGCTTGTGTATTGTCAGAAGAAGCTGGAACAGAAGGCAAGGGGGGAAAACCTAAACGCGGTGAGCCAGATGGGTGATGATGTCCCGCCATCGGAAGATGAAGAAGAGGATAACTATGTGGATGTTTACCAGACCACTGCGAACTTCGTTCCTGATTGGGGAGTAACTGCAGATGGCTTTCAGGATTGATCAGTGTCAATGATTGAGCTGAACGAGTAGGTTTATTAATTGTGTTGCCAAAACAAAGCAATCTAGTGGACCTCCTCTTCTTCATCCCATTCGTCCTTGGGCACTGGGGACTTTCACAAGGCAGAGTGCCAGAGAGTTCTCGGTGTGACTAAGGCAGAGTGCCACCAAACAGTGTGGCCTGTTCAGATTCATTTTGGTGTCGCTGTCACTAGGCAGAGTGCCGGAAAGGCAGAGTGCCAATGTGAAATCGCATTTCTTGGGGCGTTTGAATGTTGTCACTTTTGCAGTCCGTCTTATCTGGCACATTTCAGCTTGCCGTTTTGGAAAACAAAGACGATGCCTATGCATACAGTCATGTCGGCAGTAACTCGATGGATTAATTACTGTGCCTGTGAATTGATTGGTTCAACCTTGGTTTCCTGTGACAGGCCCATAAAACCTTTCAGGTGCTGGCGTCCAAGGTGGTTGGCTACTATGGCAAGGCTGGAATGCATGATGCAAGTGATTGTGAGTTGTGGAAGCTGAAACGCTTGCTATCTGGCCGTTGATGGGACCATGCCACGTAGTGTGTCCGGACTCTAGTGACTAGTGAGTGGATGCGCAAGAATTTCTTGACCTGGCCGCAATCAACATATGTGTGTTCAAGATCGAGTCCCTTAGTGCTGCAGTGGTGCTTCCAGGCAGAGTGCCAGAGACAGTCGCCGAGAGCAATGGGAAAGTCGAGGAAGAGCGCTAGTGTGAGTGATCAGATGATGTTCCCAATGCCGGGGGCAATGAACCCAGCAATGGGAATGAACAACCCACTGGCCATGATGAACCCTTTCATGTTGCAACAGCAGCAACAGATGCAGCAGCAGCAACAGATGCAGCAAATGCAGCACATGCAGCAAATGCAGCAACAGCAGCAGATGGCTGCTGTGGGTGAATCAAGGCAGAGTGCCAACGACTCCTCCTCGTCGGAATCAGAAGACCAAGAAGTGATGAGGATTCGTAAGGAAACCAAGAAGAACAGAGCAAGGCAAGCAGCAACGATCGGGATTGATCGGCTGGCAACGTCCACTACCGATGCAGATGCAATCCCGAGAAGCGCCACGACATTGCGTTCGATCCCTCTGGCTGCTTGTCAATCAACAGAGTATCCCTAAGGTCAGCAATGATCCCTGAACCCTCCCCCCACAAAGCCTAGATAAGCCGTACTGACTGAGGTGAAGGTGAAAGCTCTGCTCGAGCGAGTTCATAGTGCATGGGATGCTGCGGTCACGGCTGACCTGCCACAACAAACAGCGCTGCAACTGCTCTTCATATTGACCAATCTGAAGCCGACCACAAAGGTCAGTGAACTCAGGGTCGATAGCAAATACAGCTTGCTTGGTCAGCGATGTGCGAATGCCCATAAGAGTCAATCCCTCTGCGATAGCAGCAGTTGGAACCGCATAGCCAAACCGGTTCTGGGAATGGGGGTGAATATGTCTGAGCATTCTGTTGACAGGGTTGCCTTGGAGTGTGGATGGCAGTCCACATGGATGACCGAGGATGTCACGACCTATGCCAGGCGTAGAGCGAGAGCAAGGCAGTCCACTGAGACGCAGGGACGTCTCAGTTTCAATCCGAGTCCTGCTCCAGCTGCCCCGCCAACGGTTCCGCCGTCGGAAGGCAGAGTGCCAGACGTGGTCCGTTCTGGTCCTTTGCCAACGACTGCTCCTAGTTCCAATCCAAGCCAGGCTGTGGGTCGCAGCCCGGCTGGGGAACAAGGCAGAGTGCCGATTCAACAGCCGCCTGCCTCCCCTCATGCCGTTCCGGGTTCCAATGCAAGCCAGGCAACCGAAGGCAGCCAGGCTGCAGGAAGTGAACAAGACAGAGTGCCGAGGGTTGTGGAAGGCAGAGTGCCAGTTGATGGGAATGCTCCTGCCATGGATGACGATGGTCTAGCGCCGGCAGAGGCAGAGATCAGGCCCGATCAGGAGATCGTCATGCCTCCTGCAGAAGTGACCACTGCACCTCAAACAGTTGAGTTGCCAGAGCCAGACACCTCCACGAACAGTGACTCGACAGCCGGTGCTGACGTGAATGCCGTTGTGCCCTTTGCGACACCCAAGTCGAAAGCCAAAGCAAAAGCCAAGGGCAAGTCGAAAGCCAAGGCCAAGTCCAAGGCCAGGGCGACGGCACCAAACACAGAGTCGCAGGACGAGGTCGCAGTCGAGGTCGATGATGAGGTCATGGCCGAGGCCGGGGCCGAGGTCGAGGCCGGGGCCGAGGTCGAGGCCGAGGTCGAGCGCGAGGCCGACGACAGTGCCTTCTTTGAGGAGGAGGAGGAGGATGCTCCGAATGAGTCGAGCAGACCTGCGAACCGGTGGAACCAGGACCTCTGTGTCATTTGCCATTCGGAGATGCACCCGGGCCAGGCAGGCTGGTTTCGTTTGCCTTTGGTTAATGAACCATTGATAGTGGTGCCTGTCCTGTTTGTACATTCCACTAATCCTCAGAACAGTACCTCTCACATGACGTGTCTTTTTCTGTTGCTTCCCTGGAATGCAGGCATTGGAAGCGCTATCGTGTGGCCACCTCTTTCACAGCGAATGTATCAATCGATACTGTGAGTCGACCGGGCGGAACAAGGCCACCGCTTGCCCTCTCAAGTGTGCGAGCTCAGCCTCTATGGCAAGGTTCTTTTTGGGTCCGAGGGGGTCCACGGGAAGCAATGCCCCTGTTCCTGTCGAAGATGATGCTAATGATGTGGACGCAATCGTTCAGGAAATACAAGCTCAACTCGTTGACGACCGCACTCGTGAAGAGGAAGCTCCTGAGGTCAACGACCCCGTGGTGGACTGATTGCGTCGACAAGGTGGCTCGGTAACAAGGCAGAGTGCCACAATAACTGGCTCATGTGTATGTGTTGTCGGTGATGTGGCCTCGAGTCTTATTAATTTTGGAGGTGTGGCAATGCCATTGTCACAGACATGTTTCTGAAGGCGGAGTGCCATGGGTTGTAACATGTGTTCCATGATCATTATGTATTGACATGATTGTGTTGCCTTGTGTTGCATTATGCCATCAGGAATGTATGTCTCTTTGTAATCCCAGGCGGTCTGTCGATTTCACAAGGATACTGCAGATGCCTGTGGACAAATCCGCGCCAAAGGCAGGATCCAACCTGTCCTAGAACACCAGTTGGGAGGGACCCAACAAAGGACCACGGAAGTCTGCAATGGGGTGCATCCGTGTTTAAAAAAACATATGGCCTTTGAAGGGACACCATCCCCATACCGCCCCACAGGCCCTGCAAAATCTTAGAAGACATTTGTGACACTTGTGGCATGCCCCGGAAAAATCTTATTGAATCTTATTGAATCTTATTGAATCTTATTGAATCTTATTGAATCTTATTGGTCCATCATTTTTAAAAGGGACACGACTCCAGATCGCCCCAAAAAATCTTATTGAATCTTATTGAATCTTAGAAGACATTTGTACAATTGTGGCCTACCCCGAAAAAATCTTATTGAATCTTATTGAATCTTATTGAATCTTATTGAATCTTATTGAATCTTATTGAATCTTATTGAATCGGGTTTACAAGGGACACAGCCTCCAGCTCGCCCAAAAAATCTTATTGAATCTTAGAAGACATTTGCAGGATTGTGGACTACCCGAAAAAATCTTATTGAATCTTAGTGTTCGGGCCATCACGTTTTGAAGGCACACCGACCCTGTACCAGACAATTGCACACATGTAGCATCCCCTCCCAAAAGTCTTGTTGGAGCTTATTGAATCTTGGGAGCTAGTTATACAATATCGAATCCCATTGAATCGGCACAGTCCAGCTAACCCAACCAAATCCCTACGAGTAGTAACACATCTTATGATTAAGCATAAACTAGGTGGCACTCTGCCTTGAAGTACCTTTAAACCATGGACCTCCTTAAAACCTAAAACCCTGAAGCTCTTTTAAACCCTAAACCGTTACTGTGTGTGGTAAGTTTACACATAGACCTAGGTATATGTATAACATACATACATACATATAGATATATGTATGGATTATATGCATACACTTATTATTGGGCATACTGCTTTCGAACATTAAACTACATCATCTATTAATAGCACTCTGTCTTCAAATATGTGTTAATCTAATGATCATGTGCATAAATGCTTGTGTCGTCCAGTGGAACCTATTGCATGTGGTATTGAAACGGACATGACAATCAACTTCTAGTACCTGTTCGTACTATCCAACACATATAGTTGCTTGCAGCTTGTTGGATCAAAGATATTTAAAGTTAAGCACCATGGCACCGAAACCGAAGGCCAAACCGGCAGCAGCGGGGAGGATCGGCCGGGTGAGGACTCCGAAGCGACGGCCTCGTAGAGTGCCGCCAACCGGTGTGAATGGCATTGGTGAAGAAGGCGGTGGGCGGAAGGCAGAGTGCCAGGGCCACCCAGGGGTCCGCCGCCGCCAACACCTGTGAATCAGCCACCTTTCCCAAGACCTCCCGCCCCTGCGCGACATGAGTTTGAGATTGCCCAAGCTGTGGCAGAAGCGTTGGACATTATGGAGACCCCGATCATGATCAACTTCGAGCCGGATGTGGTTACTGTTAGGGAGGGCCGCATTGTTCTGGTCACCCTTGAGAACTTGACCCCTGAAGAGATGCAACGTCGGCAGTTGGGACGGCGAATTTGTGCCATGTGTTTCAATGCTCCAGACAACCCGCCGCCACCAATAGTGCCGCCAAGGCCGATGCCTGAAAATGGCTATCCTGGCCCTAACAATAATGCCAACAGTGGAGCTACTGAAGGCAGAGTGCCAGAAGGCAGAGTGCCGGAAGGCAGAGTGCCAGATGAGTTCGAAAGTGGAGTTCGTGATCAAATTTTTTTTCGTTTGGAATCTCGCCCGGATGCCTGGTTGACTGGGCCAGCTCGTGCCGAAGGTGAGATTCACGCCTCAGACTCAGATGTGATTGAGGAAGGTGTTCTAGATGTTCGTCTTGGTGAGCTTGGAGGGCGGGGTCGTTTGGGTATTGATTATGGGCACATCTCAGAAGAAGACCCGGGCTGGAGTCAGCGCGGCTCAGCGGATGATGGAGCCCCCTCAGATGTGATGGAGGAAGGTGAGGAGTCCGACTCTGAGGCTTCTTCCACTAATGCTGTTTGTCAGATGGAAGACTGATTATTTTAGCTCACCAGCAAAGACTGCATAGAAGGCAGAGTGCCAGTGCAGAATCTGCCTGACAAGTGGCTGCCACCTCGGTGGTCTCGCAATCGTCGAGTGATATGGATGGACTGCTGTGTGCGGTACCAGAAAAACGAGAATCGAGTGAGGGTCTGCCAGTGCTGTATTTGATTGCTTGAGCATGAAGTCATGGTCTGCAACAACTATGCCACATGTGAATTTCAACGAGTGATTGCATCATGTCTGTCTCATCCTTGTGTTGTGATGGATCAATCGACTCACAAGTGTGTCAACTGCTGCATGCGCTGGTTCACAATTATGTTGTTAATTCGAACACTCTTGAGGTTAAGGTGTTACACTTTCCTGGGTAAGACAGAGTGCCATGGACAATGCAATGTCGAGTGCCATGTCTGCAGCAGCAGATGACCCGACTGAAACAAGAAGAAGACTGTTAGCAGACATTCGGCGGCAGTTTGATGCAAACATCGCACTGGAGAAGAGATTCTTGGCCATTTCGAGAGGACAGGATGTTCTGCGCCTTTGCGAAGTTGACCCGTCGCTTCTGGAGTTCCATAATGAAGGTCCTTATGAAGTTCTGCCTGAGTGCAACTATGATGTGATTCTTGAAGCCAGTGGGTTTTCCTGGATGATATCAATCTGGCAACAAATGTTATCAGAAACTTTTCCCATCATGACTTCGTGGCCATGGAAGAAACAGATGAGATTCCTCATCAACTTTTGTCATTGGAAGCGGAACATAAGGCAGAGTGCCAGGTTCCACTTCCTGGAGATCTTTGCAGGGCAGGGCAACCTCAGTCGGGAGATGCTCCGTGCTGGCTGGCAGGGGCTAGCCTTGGACATCAGGTACGGCACAGATCATGATATTCTTTCTGTGAGAGGACTTCGCCTGGCTGTCAATGCTGTGTGTCAAACACACAAACACGGCCTGGTGTGGTTTGGAACTCCATGCTCTTCCTTCGTCCAACTCTGTAAATACAGTACTGGAAGGTCCATTGCCAATGACTGGATGGGAGAACCTGAGCGATCGCTGGCATGCCAAGAAGGCAATCGTTTCATGTATGTGACGCTGCTGTTGACTTTGCTCGCGGCTTTGAATGACAACCGGTTTGTGATCGAGCAGCCTTGCTCCAGCATGCTGTTCGACATTCCACTCGTCGATCGTGTCATGGGAATGATCCAGGCTATGAAGGTCAAAACCTATGGTGGTGCCTTCGGCCAGCCCATCCTGAAACCGCTTCAACTGTGGAGCAACTGTCAGCACATCAATGGTATGCGGCGCAGCTATCCTTCCCATGTCAGAGGAAGTGCTGGTTGCGTTGATCGAGATGGTGAGAAGTTCACCGGTCGTCCTGAAGATCTTCAGGTGTCAGAGGAGTACACCCCGGAGTTCGGCAAGGCTGTGGCCTTTCATATGATGAGGGATGTCCCAACATGAATTGTAGCTGAAGGCAGAGTGCCAATAAGGCAGAGTGCCATAATTCTCTAGAGTTAAATGAGCTTGCTTCATCTTTCGACATTCTGTCTTGTTGGTATTCTGCTTTCCAATGTTGGGACTGGGTTGAGCCCTGGACCCCGTCCGTTCCCTCCACGAGGTGCCGAGGAAAATCCTCGCCGCCTCGTGGAAGGATCTGAGTGATCCGAGCTGGTGCAGCTGTGCAATGAAAATGTAGAGAGCTTCAGTCACTCCGTGATCAGATGTGTTTGTCGGTATTGTCTCAGTTCGTATGCTGCTGTCGTGCAGGTGGCAATGACCTGGCTGGTGTCTCGACCTCCAGTTGCAGGCATCGGTGGCCTGTGTTAATCATTCCATGTGGTTGTCAGTTCAGTGCCATCTGCGATAGTTTCCTGTCTCAAGTTCGAGTGACATGATGTGGCTGCTGACATGTCATCGTGAGTCTTTGGGTTGATTTCTTAAGAATTCAATGTGTTGTGAACTGGGGCTTGTTACACAAGTGCAGGTGTGTGTCAGTATTTAGTAAGATTCAAGTACAGTGTTGCTTTGGAGGATTTCGGTGATGCTTCTGAAACTGTGGGTCATGCTATTGCTCCGTGATGGGCAATTGCTTAACTTGGAAAATGATGCAAAACTGCCAGCGAGAGCAGCTTGGCTCTCACAGGGCGAACTGTGTGGCGTCTGGACTTGTTTTTCGATGAGAGCAACAGGAACGGCTCAGAACGTCGACAGTACCACAAATGGTACAACTTCTTCAGTGATCTTCTCAGGAAGACCCCCTTGGCTGCGAACTGGGGGTCACATGTGCAAAGTCAAAAAGGCAGAGTGCCAAACCCTGATGCTGTGCAGGAGGATGTGGCATCTTCCACAGCCTTGGCCCGATTCATGTTGCAAGCATCCTTCGACACAAGGACAGACGCCCACAGGGAATGGTACAAGAGCAAACTGAAGGATGCTATGGTACGTGTGTGTGAAACTATCAGTGATGAGCCTCTGGTCATGCAGTTGGATGAAGGCAGAGTGTCATGGTTTCTTCAATCAGCTGGGTTGGTGTCAGGCTTTGCCGCTTGGATGATGAAGTCGCTGGCAGGCAACACGTCCCGATCTTTGCGGCAGCTTTGGGAATCTATGTTCAATGCAAGGACGCTGTCTTCATCTCTCCGAGATGAATCTGAAGGCAGAGTGCCACGAGATTGGGAGGAGGTTGAAACTAGCATCTACGACATCATCGCCTTTGCAACCATGGCAAAAAAACACAGAGCGCTTCAACCGTCGGGGCAGGCTCATGGATTTGCCAAGACAGTCTTGAATGCCTTCATGCACATACATGAGTGTCTGTCCGAGACATTGTCAGCCGGCCTCCAGGTGTATGTCATTGGGCACTACTTGAGTGTACATGATGCTGGTGTGCCTGTGACGTCTCGCAGGGCACTTCTGGGCAAGCGTGTTCCATTGAAAAAGACTGTGGACATCAAAAGCATCTGGAAGTTGCTAGAGGGCGCTGCAAAAAGTGGGACCTCTTTGCGACAAGCCCTCATTCTCAAGAACCAGGACGAACGCAGCGACCTGCATGGTTCCTTGGTGATTTGATATGGAGTAGAATGTTGTTTTGTTAACCAGTTGTTTAAGATTAGTGAATTCTTTGTCACACATTCATTTGATGCCACGTACCCGCGCCACAGTCGAACTAAATTCGACTACCGCTCTTGCCATGGCCGACCCGACGTTCGGCTCTTGCGCCAAGCTGTTGGCCAAGTCCAGCAGAAGGTAATGTCGGGGGCAGAAGTATCCGCTGCGAACTCTGGGATGGCACCACGACGACCACGACGTCCTGCTTCTTTGCGAGCAGAGGGCGACATAAGCATAGCGCGGGCAAATGCTTGCAGCTGCTAGTGGTCGTTGAGAGCCTTCGCCTGATATCCCCATGGCAGAGCGGGGTGACCCCATATCTCGGCCGAATGGGGGTGGCCTAAGTCTCCGGTCCGCATGACTGTCAGAGCACGTTCGTCTTTGCAAAGACGCCGGGGAGGCCGTTACAGAAAGGGATGCTTAAGTCAGGTTGTGCATTTAATATTTATGAAAGGCAGAGTGCCAGTAAAACTTCTAAGGGTTCAGGGTTTAGTGGTTTGCTGCGCTTGCTGTTGATCAGAAAATCCTTGTCGATTCGCTTGCCGGCATGTGGAGGCATGTGTGTGGCCGCTACCCAGGACTCGCTGTGTCTCGCACAGGGCTCTGAGGGAAGAACGTAGTGCAGGGCAACTTATAGTCGCACACCATTAGCCGGGGTCACTTCCCTGAGGGTTCGCTAGTGCAGGGCAGCTTGTAGTTCACACCGTTAGCCGGGTGTGGCGGGCCGCTGTTTGGGATTTTCGGGCTCTTGAGGCCAACGGGGATCTGCTGACCAGATCCCTATGACAGCAGGACACATGGGCTAACGTGCCTGCTGGGAGCCCCCCATTTATGTCTCTGCACGCTCTGGCTAGCCAGTAGTCAGTGCGAGATGATGACCCACTCGGTGGCAGCAGGGGAGGCTCTTGAACTGTTGATCGACCGAGTGCGCAACATGGAAGGCCGAATCGAGTGAGTAGTCATTAAGTGTCAGGTTGTGATCAAATTTATGAAAGGCAGAGTGCCAAAGGCAGAGTGCCAGTAAAACTTCTAAGGGTTTTTAGTAGGGTTTAGTGGTTTGCTGTGCTTGCTTTTGATCATAAACGTCCTTGTCGATTCGCTTGCCCGACCTAAACCTGAGCAGCGGGCTGGCCGAGGGGGCCCTAGAGACCTGCCAGGTTCCATCTTGTTGGCCGTGTTGGGGGCAGCGATCCATCCGGAGCTGAAAGCTTGGCCACTGACGCCTGCGTGGCCTCGTGGCGGCCACCCTTGGGGCCAACTCCCCTACAGCCCGAGGGGTATGACAGCAGGGCGATGCGCTAATGCGCCTGCTGGGGGTGGCTTAAATGGGGGGCGGGTGTGTCCTTCCCCCCCCGGTGAGATCCTAAAAGGGAGGCCGCTTGAGTTGTGTTGTAAAGAGAAGGGTGAGATAGTGCCTTCTTCAGTTCTTGCCTGTGCTCACTTTTGCGCGCAAGTGGCCCTGGGATCAGGTCTATCGTTGATCGTTTGGCATGGCCTGTAACTGTAGTGGCAGCATAGCATCCTGCTGTAAGTTACCACTACCCCAGCCGCCAGCTGTGCCTTGAGCCTGCTACTCACGGTGGTGATGTTAGCCTGTGCCTGGTTTGTTTCTATCGGCGCGTTGCGGGCGATGTTTACGCCGAAGCAAACCAAGTCTCCGGGATCTGTTACATCGCAGGTGTGCCAATGGCCTGCTGAGCAACAGCTGCGACGGGATCCGGCACAGCGCTGGCATCTTAATTTCCCTGTGAGCATGGCGACCCACCTTGGCCGAGTGGGGTGGATTTCAGCAAATGGGGGAGGCCGCTAACCCATGATTAGGCTATATCTCTTTCTGCTGAGCACATGCTTTCTGTTCTCTTGGATCGACGACAGAGGCAGAGTGCCGAGGCAGAGTGCCAGTCGAACCTCTTCGGTGTTGCCTTACCTAAGGAGTAAACCCCTGCCCCACCAGGGTTGCTCCCCACACCATTGGCCATGTGTGAGGCGTTCGGTTTGCCTGTGTCACAGCCTTGAGGCCAACCTATCCCAGGGGCAGGGGGTAGATGACAGCCGGGCACATGGGCTAATGCGCCGGCTGGGGCTGTGACCTGGTGACATCGAAGCAGTCATGCAAGTCACCGGAAGCAATACCGGACAAAGAAGGGAGGCCGTTCTTGGGACATGGCTGTGTTGTTGAGCTGGTGTGTTCCTCCGTCTCATTCATAGTAGAATGTTGTTTTGTTAGCCAGTTGTTTAAGATTATAGTGAATTCTTTGTCACACCAACCTTACCAACAAGTCGCGGTGTGTCCAGTTTTGATTCACCAGCCGCGCTTGCATGCCGATGGCCGGGCATGGGGTCGCTCTGGCGGACCGCGGAAGAAGGAACCGATCGAGGACTTGGGGCCAACCACCAGAGCGGACACCTGGTGATGACAGCCAGTCACACATATGCCAACGTGCTGGCTGGGTCCGAGCTCGGCACCCGAGTGTCCACCTCAGCAACATGGGAGGCCAAATATCGAGCAGAAGTACAGTAATTAGAGTGTCAGTCGAACCTCCTCAAGGTTGCCTTACCTAGCTGGATTTTCTGCGACCTCGGATCGTGTTGTCCGGGCCAGACTTCCAGGTTCCGAACAAAGAAGGGAGGCCGTCCGTTCTTGGGACATGGTTGTCTTATTGAGCAGAGAACCTTGCTCGGCTTGCTGTTCGGTTGTGTTTGTCACGAGTGCCAACATGTTCAGAATGGGGTTTGGTGTATGTTGCTCTACCAAGCGGCAGCTGCATGCCCGCCAATTTTGGCAGCTACCGACACACTGTTGGCCGGGTGTGGAGCGAGGGCAAGGGCACTGGGGTCCCGCAGTCTAGGGGGGGGTTGGGGCCAACGGCCAGCGGGCATCTGGCTATGACATCTGGACACATGCGCTAACGTGCCAGGTGGCCCCTCCCGAAAATGACGTAGCCTCGGTGACCCAAGCTCTTCCATGGGAGGCCGAAGAATGGTGTTGCTTGCGCATAGTGTTGAAGTCCAAGTTGTACTTTTGTATCTCAACGATTGCAGCGAACGAATCGATCGCTCTTTGACTTGCCAGCTCAGGTGTGCCTGAGTCCAGCTGTGACGAGTGGCAGCTTCGAATCAATCGGTTGTACCAGGAGAGAGCTATCACTGCTATGCAGCACTGTCGACAAATCAACTTCATCGCCGATGGGTCTACTCACAGCACCAGCGATTGTCTTGTGACAGTGGCTTGGGCGAATGAGATTTCTGCTGCAGTGTTTGCACCCATGCAAGTGATGAAGACTGGACAAGTTTCTCCACAAGACCGGTTTGACGACGACCTGCTTCTTCACATATCAAAGCGAAAGAAGCTGGAAAGGATTGCTGCATTCAGGCAGCTTCAAGCGATCAGTCACCAAATCTGGATTTTGCACAGAGGGCGAATGGATTTGGGCTCTTTCAAGATCGCCCCCTCTCTTGGGCAGAGGCCTGTGAAAAGATATGAAAGCAGGGTGGTTTTCCAAGTTGGAAAAGAAGACAATGACATTGACCGCTGTTTTCAGTGGTTGAGGGACAATCCGGATCCGGCTGAAGGCAGAGTGCCAGAAGGCAGAGTGCCAGAAGGCAGAGTGCCACCAGCTTTTCCTCATGTCTCCTTTCTGAAGACAATGTCTGAGGATGGAGAGATCACAAATGTGCTCCCCGTCTTGCCAGAGTCAGAGAAGTGGTGGCTGAACATTCCACTGCTGGTCTTGGGCCTTGACCAGGGCAGCATCGGACTTGCTGGCATGGCCTATGCTATGCGTGAAAACATGATTCATGTGAAATGTGACAAGATTCACAGGGCCATTCGAGATTTCAAAAACAGCATGTCGAGATGCCTCAAAGGACTCTTCCTGAAAGCACAACTTCACTCCTCTTACATCTTTGCCCTGAATTATAAACCCTTTGGAAGTGGTGGTTTCTACCAGCAGAAGAAGGAAATGCTGGCGAGTTTTGTTTCCTGCACATCACCGAGCAGAAGCTTGTTGTGGGACGCTTTTCGAGATAAGATTGCCTATGACTTAGACAGGCAGCTATCCGGTGACGAGCATGAGATTGAACATATGCTTGCAAATGTCGAATCCTTCATGAAGAAGGGCAGCTTGGTGAAATCCTCCAGATGGTTCAGCTGGAACCAGCTATGTTGTGAGCAACTTCATGAGTTTCATGTCCTCAAAATGCTGCTGGCTGATCATTTCGGTGAAGATCAATCTTTCAGCCCTTGCTCAAGGGAAAGACTCAGCCTGTATTCCAACTCGGCGAATACACAATCGGGCAAGGAGCTCTTCGAAGGCAGAGTGCCAGAGTCCGAAGGCAGAGTGCCGGACTCTGACAATGGTGAGAGGCAGGAAGATGCACTGGGTGATTTGCAAAAGCTGTCACAGGCTGGTCGTGCCACTGATCCACGGAAAGAACTCAGCTTGTTGAAAGCCAGCATGGGGGGCTTCAAGTTGGCATACTATCTCATGACAGAAGACCTTTTCGATCACTCCAAGATATTGTACAAAGTGACCGAACCGTTGTGGACATGGTATGGGAAACAAGTAAAAAACGTTAAATCGCCGCAGGATGGTCGAGGTTATGCCGAGTTGATGACAGTGAATGATGCCTGGAAAGCAGACAAACATTTGTTGCAGATTGTCTCCAACCTGCAGAAGACCGAGTTGTGGAAGGAGCATCTGGATACTGATTTACACGAGCCCGCAGAAAAAATCATGATGTTGAGCTTGCATTTGCTGATGAACAGGGTCTGGACTTGCAGTCTTTTTTCACTTCCACCAGATGCCTATGCGGGATTGCTGTCACCTGATGCAGAAATTCGGACGATCACGGCTTTGAAGGCAAAGGGCCATCACACATCACTCTTGAGGTTGGAGTCGACATTGGCACGGTCCACTCCAAGTGTTCATGCCCGGCAACTCTTCACAGACCTGCAAGTTGGAATCAGCCATCCTTCGAGACTTTTTCTGGACACATTGGAGGCACAGGGATATGAAGTGGCGCCTCCGGGGTCAGAAGACATTGTCGTGGATGATGTTGACACAGAGCAGGACGGGGAGATGGAGGATTCTGTGCCTGAAGAAGCAGATGACGGTGCCGGAGTTGGTGACATTTTGTTAGACGGGCAAGAGGGCAGAGTGCCAGCTCAAAGGACTGTAACAATATCGGTACCAGCATGCCCTGCAACCCACCTGCTGAGTGTTCTGGTGCAGACGCTGCCAGACAACAAGATTGTGGAAGATGTGCACAACAAGATTCGTAATGATTCTTTGTTGAACAAAACCCGCAAGCAAACATACTCCACGATTCAAACTGTGATCGAGAATTCAAACGTCTTTGAAAGCCGTTCAATCAGGCATCCGGCAAAAGTCAAACGGGAATATTTTGAAAGGGAGTTTTGGAATGTGGACAGGAAGCGCCAAAAGTTGTGCTTCAGAGGATGTGTCCACAAGCTGCCGTCACAGTATACCGAGATTGTCGGCGACAAGACATGGAACACCCTGTCAGAAGAGACACTCGAACGAGCATCAGCTGCGTGGTCATGGCTAATTCACTACAATGATGCAAGACTGGCATCTCAGCATGTTCCCTTGCGTGCTGGGAAGTTTAGCAGCCTTGCAGCCCCTTTGAAGATCTTGAACCATGTCTTGGATTTGACATGCTATCTCTCTCTTGGGGCAAAAACCTGGGCTGCTCTCATGTGGCCAGTGGTCCAGCATGAGGACCAGTCGACAGGAGAGATATATTTTGTTTTGAAGGCAGAGTGCCCGGATGGTTCCAGCGTCAAGGCCTGCTGGATTCATTTGTATGAGCCCCAGTATTGGGAAGTCATCGAAACAGAGGCAGTCTTCTGGAATGGCTTCATTTGCCTCCGTCGTTGTGCTACAAGCTCAGTGTCACTTCTATCCTATATGTTGCAGCATCCCAAGTGACATGTTTTCATTTAGGATTCTGTCAACTGTCGACCCATACAGTAAATAGTACAATAAACTTATATAAGTTTTGCTGTGCTTGTTTTTGCTGACTCGACTGAGGGAAATGTCACAAGCATGTCGGACTCTCGCAGACTGCCAGAATCTCGCCGAGCATGTGATCTCCCAGACTGGAAACGTAGACGAAAAAAAGCGAAAGGAGCTGCAACGAATGCGCCGTCCAAAGCTCATGAGCCTGATCGCTTCTCATCACCTTCCGGAAGATGAGGATTTCATGCGCAAAATTGAGGCTATGTATTCGACAGCCAAAGATTCAACAGAGGATGAGGATGAGGATGACATTATCATGGGGGACTTTGTTGATGAGCTGGTTCTTGACGACCTGCTTGCTGAGGACAAACAGGAATTTAAAATGGTCTCAGACGCAGTCAGAAAACGCAGAATCAAAAGGGTGCATCAAACCTGGCAGGCCATCAAGACGCAGCAAGCAAAGGCCAAGGCAAAGGGCAAGGCCAAAGCAAAGACCAAAGCAAAGGCCAAGCCACAGGCCAAACGGAAAGCCAAGAGAAAGATTTGTCGCCCACGTATGTTGCCCAGGAAGCAACCCGCGCCTCCTGATGAAAGTGGTCAAGAGGGAGCAGAAGGCAGAGTGCCAGCACCTCCTGCTGAGGTGCCGGTGGAGCCGGAGCCTGATAATCACGTGGAGGCCGCGGAAGGCAGAGTGCCAGCCCCTCCTGCTGAGATGCCGGAGGTGCCTGCTGCAATCCCTGTCCCAGAGCCTGATGATCACGTGGAGCCCGAGGAAGGCAGAGTGCCAGCCCCTCCTGCTGAGATGCCGGAGGTGCCTGCTGCAATCCCTGTCCCAGAGCCTGATGATCACGTGGAGCCCGAGGAAGGCAGAGTGCCAGCCCCTCCTGCTGAGATGCCGGAGGTGCCTGCAGTGCCTATCCCAGCACTCGAGCCACGGGAGGTTGCAGTCCGTGGCCCCCAACATCAGCGGCGGCCGAACCGTGTTGACTACCAAGGGGTATGGACACCTGTTCAATGCCCGGAGTGTCCCAAGATCGCTGGTGAGATGAAGTACGACCCGAATCCTGGTGGCACTGACAAAGCAAAATGGTTTCTCCGAGTTCGTGTGACAGACGGCGGTCTCTTGGAAAGATTCGGAACATTTGTTATAGCTTCGATGTGGTTGCCTGATCTGCTGTGTGTTGTGTCACATTACATGAACCCATGTGTGTCTGGCATTGAAGGCGAGTGGAGCCACCTCGTACCCTATCACTGGGGACGTGTGGCTTCCAAGATGACAGAAGCGCAGGCCAGACAACACGTCATTGACCATAGGCCCTGTTGTGGCCCGACCAGGAGGCCTGGCAACAACTAGAGGATTCATCCTGCGCTGCAAAGAAAAGTTGTGTGTCTGTCTGTGTGCTTGCATTGATGGCAGCGGGTCCTGCTAGATTGGAATGCGTCCGAGAGACTGTGTGTTTCTGCTTGGGGAAGACGGATTGCGAAAGCATGTTCGCATTTTCACACATGTGGAATTTGTCACGTGCAAGCACATGGACAATCATTTCGAGTGCCACAACCCGGAAGCCGCACAAACTAGCACATGTGGTTTGAAGCCGTGCGTGCTTGTGACTGAACAGTAGCCGTCCAGAGCAATGCATTTCGCCCCGATCGAACGAGGAGAGTGTTTCTTCAGAGGCGAGCTCTCCCCAATCTTGATCAAAACCGCTTGCGAAAAATTGGCCAAAGCGCCTGTCCAGTGGAGACCAGCTGAGAGATGGAAGGAAGTTTATGACGACGTGCCTTGGGAAATCATGGTTCGCTACCTGCGTTACTGGCCACTTATTGGCTCCCGCATTACAGGAGGCCTCAGGCTTCTTCGACAGTACGAAGGCCCCTTCCCGAAGTGTTATCAGGTGGGTGAAGGAGAAGAACCGCTGGAGTTGCCGCGCGTTTCTCTCGTTTGTGATTTTGTTTATGTTTGGAACGACGAAGATGAACAACAACGGCAGTTTGTCCTTCAGATGAAACCCCTCTCACTTGTTGCCATCCGTCTCGGTGGTCCGGGGGAACTTCCTGACCTTGATGCTGGAGCAATACCTTTGACCGACCAGCTTCGTGCAAAGTTGGGGATGAATTCCACATGGCAATAATTAATGGATCTTGAGGCGGGAAGGCAGAGTGCCAGCAGCTGGGAAGGCAGAGTGCCAGACGTTGTCGCGTCACCCAGCTGTACCCTGCTTCGCCTGCACGTGATTCGCTTGACAGTGTGGTCAACGCAGAAAAGCGCAACATCCAGCAGTTCGTAGCCACTTCACGTGATTTGTGCATCCCTAATACTATCAAACCCTAAAACTATGGCACTCTGCCTTCTAGCCCCAAACCCTAAATACTAAAGAAAACCCTAAATATACTAAAGACCCTGAAACTCTAACCCTAACCCTTTCATTACCCTCAAACCCCTAATACTATGGCACTCTGCCTTCTAACCCCAAACCCTAAATATACTAAAGACCCTGAATCTCTAACCCTAACCCTTTCATTACCCTCAAACCCTAACACTAGGGCACTCTGCCTGCTAACCCCAAACCCTAAATACTAAAGACCCTGAAACTCTAACCCTAACCCTTTCATTACCCTCAAACCCCTAATACTATGGCACTCTTCCTTCTAACCCCAAACCCTAAATATACTAAAGACCCTGAAACTCTAACCCTAACCCTTTCATTACCCTCAAACCCCTAATACTATGGCACTCTGCCTTCTAACCCCAAACCCTAAATACTAAAGACCCTGAAACTCTAACCCTAACTGTTGAAGGTGTTCACCCTGGGTGGCCATACCCTGCAGCGAAGCTCACGCAGAATGTTTTCTATGGCTGGGCGCAGAGGCGACTCACGATCTCAACGAAGCAAAAAGAGAACCGACAAACCAACAAACGACCTGTACAGCTTTACAAGTTGCTGGTTACAGTACACATGGCTCAAGAGGCTTTCCTACGCAGCCTTCCCCTAAGCCAAAGGATACAGGAAACACACATGCACAAGCCTACCTGAAGGAAACTATACAAGTGCCGGCAATCCCTTCAAGCAGACTACACACCTGTCTAACCTGATACCTGGGCATGCAGTGAGAAGCATTTCAACACTCCTCCTTGCTAGAGCCGACAGGCAACTAGCACACGCTGCACTATTTACAGCATGCCCTTTCCTGGGACCTCTAGCCTTGAACCTTGGCTTGCCTTTAGAGACCTGTGCGGTGGCGGTCTCTGCAAACACGGCACAAGTTGCGGGTAGTTAAGGGTGTATTACGCCTTAAACCCCAACAATTAGAATCTAGATGAACACAATCCCCGTGCGCAGTGAAGTAAAAGGGACCTTGGGGAAGTTCATACTGCGTGCGGATTTCGATCCTGGCAGGCATCGGATCTGGTGGGACTCCGGTGACTGGTTGGAAAGCAGGCTCACGATCCGTTTGAGTAGACTGCTCACGCACTGCAGGGCGGCGACGAGACTGTGTGGCCTTGGGCCGTGGCGCAGCAGGCAACTCGTGGGAGGACTTCGAAGGCACAGGTGCCCTCTCGTTGTGAGCTGTGGACTCACCTGCTGGTGGTCTGGAAGACACGTCCTCAAGACTCATGCCCTGCAGTTGGGCAGCAAGCGCATCCTCAACAGCTCTCTGCATACGCCTCAAACGACGGGCTCGACGAGACGACGCATGCGAACCAGCCCACCACGCATCAAGCCGATCCCACAATCTCGTCAACCACTCCCACACAACAAGGACACAAACCAATGCCATGCCAAGAACGAAGTACAGCTCCAGGGATCCATCAAGCTGCAAGCCAGGATACTCGGATTCACGGCTTGAGCTTCGTGCAGGTTGGATCTGAAGCAAACACAACAAGGCACTCAACGCGACTGGGTCGACAGCTGCTGACGAGCTCGGCCTGACCTCTCGGTCGGCTGTATCACCCGCAAAGTCACGCATGCCCCATAACCTGACAAGCTCTTCAATCCTTGCAGACGGAAGAGGTTTGGTCAGTAGATCTGCAAGCAGTTCCACACCCGGGCAGAAGGCAAGCCTCAGCTTCCCAGAGCGAGTCTGCTCACGAAGGTACTCAGCTCTTACCCGTAGGTGTCGCGTTCTCCATGATCCATGACCGTCAGAAATCGCAAGTGACGCTTGGAAATCAACGTGCAAAACCCTTTCTTCCGCAACGTCAAAACCAACCGTGTGAAGCAACGCCTCAATTGATTCAAGCGCGATTGCACACTCAATCGAATCAGTGAGTTCACTTTCAGCAGTAGAAAGTGTCACAAAAGCTTGACGCGCCGACCTCCAAGCAACTGGACATCCATGCACACACACGCACCAGCCTCCATGTGAGCGAAGGCCTTCTGGCGAGCAGCTTGCGTCACTCCAACCGTGAAGTTGGGTTCCGTCCGCCTCAAACACCAGCGACGCTGTCTTGGTTCGCTGCAAGTAAGCCAAGGCACGGTCAGCAATCCGTAGAGCACGACAAGGCGCCTTCGTAGACAAACTAGCAAGCAAGCTGGCAGTGAACGCCAGGTCCGGGCGAGTACGTTGAGACAACCACAGCAGTTCACCAGTCACCTGTTGCGCGCGGTGAACGGCCTCCCCGTCAGGGGGGCTGGAGTCTCCTTCGCCAACTTCAAACGCCGCTAGCTCCCGAGGACAAGGGATTCTACCCCTCACGTGGCAAGGTACCTCATGAAGCCGCAAGACTTCTTCTGCGTACGACTGCTGTGAGAGAACAAACCCACTAGGAATGACAATGATGTCCACGCCAAGGAACTTGATCGGCTGCTCTGGGGTAGCTACCACAAACGGTGTTGTGGCCCACTTTTCTTGCAGAGCCTTTGCCAAACTTTGAAGGACACCTAGCGACCCACACAACAAGAAGTCATCAACGTACACCAACAAGGCGCCCTCAACGCGACCACCTTCAACCCTGACGACTTTCCACCAGTTCGGGTCTAGGGTCGAAGGCTCAAGCCGGTAGGTCACGCCGTCAAGGTCCCACACCAACGCTGCCAAACAAGCAGCTCGATACTGTCCCCACAAGCGCGGGGCCTCTCGAAGGCCGTAAACCGCGTGGGATAGTATCCACAGCTCATGTGCAACTGCAAGACCAAGCTTGACCAACAAGCGGGGCGGGGTCAACGCAAAGATGGGGAAACCTTCAAGACAAGGAATAGGCGTTTTGAGGAACGCGCTGGTGATATCCAACACCCCCAACAACCAACCAAAGAAGCTTGCCAGGGCAACCACTGTTCTCAAGCTCTCAGCCTGAGCACCTCCAGCATACACATCCAAGCCTGTATTTGGCGCCACATTTCCGCAAGCAACAAGTCTCGCTTTCCGACGGTACAAACCTTGGCCTTGCGACGAAGCCTTTGGAGTGCCCTGAAGGGCCTCTGTACTGTTGTCGGGCTGAGTGAGCGCAAGCTTCCCAGTGTCACCAACAGCTGCTGCCCCTTGGTCGGGCGGTTTCACTGTGAACACAAACTTGGAAGGTACCACCTGCAGTCGAGGATCACTCAAGTACTCGGCCTGCCTGGGGTCTGAAGGGCGCAGTCTGATCACCGCATGCTCAATGGCCTTTACTTCTTTCTCAATGGACGGAATCCAAGGGATTGGATTGAGTGCGACTTCTGCGGGGTCTACAGTGTGAACGATTTGCCGAGGTGAGCTTAGATTGCTTAGAAGGTGTTCTATGTTCTTCGTGAACGTCGGTTCGGCTTTGCACAGGCGGTAGGGGATTACGGGTCTACCTTCGCTTACGAAACCCTCCTCCTCTAACGAGCTCCGCGAACCACTTTCTACAACCTTAAGCACCCTCAAACTGCAGTTGCTGGCGTTTGCGGCATCGCTCATGGGCTCCTGCGGAACATACATGTCCCAAGACACAGTAACCGGCCAGGCCTCATCAATCTCAACGCGTCTTTGGTTCTGCTCTGGTCCGGCCTCCTCTTTAGAGGGGCTGCATACAGGGGCAACTGGCCGATACGAACACGACCAGTTCACAGCGAAGTCTACAAACCCATCTGCAACTGTAAAGACCTCTTGCCAACCACCACCTTTGTTGACGGGTTGGCTCTCCGGGAAGCTAGGGTGTTGATGGATAGGGATCTCATGAGCCTCAGTGGCCTCCTCCTCCTCCTCCTCCTGTACTTGAGACAGACGCGGGGCCTGGAGATAGGCGGAGTCTGGGAGAGGAAATCCCAAATCTGCTAAGCCGTCAAGGTCATCTTTTTCGGCCTTTCCAAGCGCGTCGGAAGTGTAGCCTATAACAACGACGCGGGTGCCCTTGAAGGGAGTTACGAAATGATGCCGCTTAGGATCAAACTCGAAAACTTCATCCTCTTCAAGTCTGTGCACCACACCGTGACGCTTGCGACCTCGTGCATCAGTGTGCTCTACAATAGACCCCCTAACAACATCCCCACTCCCTAACTCAACCCAAAGATCGCCCCCACGCTTAGGAAGACACACTGGTAGGATGAGATTTGTAGTTCCCGGAAGGTTGGAAGAATCAGTGTGAATGTCCTTTTGACACGAGTTGGACAAACACGCCGACGTGAAGGTAGCATCAGGTGCGTGATGCTGCAACAGGCGCGCGCACAGTGAGGCAAGCCACGGCTTACTCCAAGTCGATCGCATACAGCCTACTATCCCTCCCCTACGGAACATTCCAGCTTGATACTGCTCTTCGGGGTAGGCTTGGCAAACTTGCATGAGGAGATTCTTGGCAGCCTCAGGATCCCATTCCTGCAGCAAAGTCTTTGCGCCAGCTTCAAGCTCAGACCACGTCCATGAGCCGAGCTGGGCAGCTCCCAGCTCTGCTTCTGGCGGGGACTTTCCTACAACGCGACGCCTTACAGGGACAGACTCGCCCTCAAACTGCTCAGGGCACTCAGGAGGCTCAACAACCTTAGTTCTCACGTGCAGCGACTGTGTGAACCCATTGCCTTTGCCATCATCCCTGTACACCAAATGACCTTCATTAACCGTTGGAGATAAACCCGCATACCGACCTGAAATCCACCGTTCGGCAATCTCGCCCTTAGCAGCTGCAACAGACGTGTAGGCCTTCACGCGCACCAGGCACTTAGCACCAAAAGGCGCTGCAAGCTTCGTGGCCATACCTAGTACCTCAGACCTCTGCTGTGCTGCAGCAGCTCGCATTGCACATGCCCACAGGGGCGGCGGGAAATCAGCAGCTCGCAGTAGAGTTCGTGCCCGAGTCTTAAGCCACCTTATGGTGCGCTCTGCTGAGCCGTTTTGGGCTGGCGCATCACCCTCAGTTGTGGTGACCCTCACGAGCTGATTTGCAAACCACTTGCGAGTGGCCTTATTCATGAACTCACGCGACCTATCGGTATGCCAACGCAAGACTGGAAGATTGAGTGCCCGCAAGTAGAGGTAAATTTCTTGAAGGGCTTCAAGGACGGAAGGCGACTTATTGTCAAACAGCGGAACGCAGAACATGAGCCTGTCAGACTGCACTGGCTCCTTGAGGTCTGAATACTCAAACTCCCAATCCCCTTCTTGAGGACCGCGATTTGGCAGTGCCTCCTCCTCGTCGTCAGCTTCCTCCTCCTGAGCCTCTTCTCCATCTTCCTCCTCCTCTGCTTCTTGGCTCTCGGCCTCCTCTTTAGAGGGGCTGGAACCGTCGTCAGGAGCATGTGGCGGAGGCGGAAGAGGTGGGGCATCATCTTCACTAAGATTCTCTAAGATATCCCTCGCTTCTTCTTCCGTTAGCCCTGTACCTGCACCCTCAAGGAAATCGTCCAGCGGCTCCTCCTTGGAGAGATCTACCTCATCTAAGGGATCTGGAATTTCGGGCATGCCGTGCAAACGAGGAAAGCGATACGAAGCAGCTAGAAAATACTTGAACTTCTTCGGCGCCTTTGACCTACCTTCCGGGTCAACACCTGGCACCTTCAGAGGTCCACAGACATCCGCAGACAGAGTGAACTGTGAGGGGTGAGTCACACCAACGTGGCGGCGTCCTGAGGCGGCAAGTCTGATGCACACACTACAGTCCTTCCGAAACGGTTGGTGATTATTCTTCACATGATCCCTCCAAGCCTGTTCGTCTGCCTTTGTTTTGGCAATGCGGAACCACCTAGACCAGTTTTGGATGCTCATGCTCACGGCTTGGGCAAAACCAGGGGCCCATCGAGCTGAATCATGGGACTTGCGATGCAGATGAGGCATGCCACTGCTCTCACGCTCAGGCTCTGCAGCGGCTGCCTGCACAGTGACACCACGCAAACCCTTGTCAAGGCTTAGGGTCTCTAGGTACTGCAAATCACCATAGTTCGTGCCTAAGGTCGTAGGCCTACTTATCACATGCTCTAAATCCCCTTTGTAGACATGAACTTCAAACAACCCTGCTTCATCGGCATAGGAAATCCAAAGTCCAGTATTCCAAAAACTAGGGACCTGACCAAACAAGGCATGCGAAGGAGGCACGTAGCGATCAATAAGCATCGGGTGCTCAAGCAGAAAACCAACCTCAAGCCTAGTAACTCCAGCTGGCGGCCTAACCTTGCGACCTGCAGTCGCCACAGCATGCAACCAAATCTGTCGGCAAAGCAAAGCCGTTTCACGATCAACCTTCGACCGTTGTGCTGCTGACAAATCTGGAAGGCCATGTAAGTCCAATGGCCCGCGCACAGGTGGGACAACGCTACTTCCATGAGCATGTGTGTCAAACGTACCACGCGGTGGAGCACCAAGAAGATGCGACACTTTGCCGTGGACGGCACCCCAAACTAGAGCGCGCCAAGCAGGAGTGCGTAGCACATCTTGGTCTGAGCCTCTGGTAATGTCCAATTCCAGGACAGCCACATTCTTGGACTCAAGGTGCGAAAAGGGTTTAGGGCCTGGGGCTCCAGCGTACAGATGAACAATCCACTCTGGGGCATTGAGCAATGCACGACGTCGACGCCGATTGAGATGCGTCAAACCCTTTAGGAGCTCCCATCCTGAAACCTGAGCAACATCCTCAACAAGTCCCTGCAAAGCTGCTTGGGGAACATCTGCCAAGAACGGCGCGGCCTGCAACGCTAGTTGGGCTGAATTGGTAGATCCAAGGCTCACATAGTCCTGCATGTGATCCCACCAGCTCTTTGACATCAAGGCTTTGACAGCTCGGATGCGAGAGGTACCTTCGGCCACATTCTCCTCCAGAGACTTCAAGTCCTCTAGCCGCTTTTCTTCTAGCTTGCTGATTAGCACCAAGGCTTCTGATTCCATGATCTCTGGACACCCACCTTTAACCCTCAAGCAAAAGGCACGACCCGAAGGAGCAATCAAACGGCATCGCGAGGCAGTCCAATCCAAACGATACCCCAGCTGCTGGATGACAGAACCCAGCGGCACGATGGTTTGGGCACTGGATGTGGGAGGCAACAGAAGAGTACCAGCAGCAGACAAACGCATAGCCGAAGTCTCCTTTCCAGCCAGTGACACGACAACGGGTTGCGCACTAGCCCATTCAGCTTTGGAACTTGCAGCGCGAAGGGCATGAGTGGCCCCACTGTCTACCAAAGCCAAAAAACTAGGACTACCATCTACTTCCAAAACCTGCCCAGGCTCAATGGCTGTGAGATGGATGGTCTTGATGCTCGGCTTAGGCTCCTCCTGCGCTTCAGGTTTGTCTTCAATCGCCGGAGGCTGCGCGGGAGCGGCTGGGGTGGATGCAGGAGGAAAGGCTTCGGAAGAACTGGCAGCTGCAAACATCATGCGCATAAACGCTGTGAAGTCCTCCGCTCGGCCTGGGCTCGCGCCCGGCTGGATTGCAGTAGACGCCTGATCAGCCTTTGTAGGCCTGTGGCCTGCAGCATTGTTGGTGTTTCCTCCACCTGGCTGTCCTTTCCCCTTTGGGCTTCCTCCAGCTACCGGGCAGTCCTTTTGGCGGTGTGCCTCAGAGCCACATGCTAAGCACTTTTTGCTGCGCTCCTGACGAGAAAGTCCTGACATGTCGTGGCTAAACGTGCACTTAGGACCCCGCCTACACCCCTAAGTACCCATGAAAAACTTGCAGGGCTTTGAAGCCTGCGGCTGCCCACTGGCCTTTGGAGATGTTCCCGGACTGGGCGTGCCTACAGCTCGAACCTTAGGGGCACTCACACCTGTGGCCTTAGAGACTGCAAGGGCTTCCATCTCTGCAAGCCAGTGCTTGTGGTACTCCAGGACTGCAGACGAAGTTGGTTGAGCATCCATTTTTAACATGGAACGAAGCATAAACGTTCGAAACTTCGCTTCTTCATGCTGCGCCAAAACTTGGCTAGTGATGGTAGTGAGGCTCTTGGACAAAATGGTCGAGCCCGGAGGTGACATGTTGCAACTTTCACAGCGATTGTACCAACGAATCCACTCACGCAAAGACTTCACGGCTGAGGAGGGATCAGATGCTGGAGTGGGCTGCATGAGATTCTTCTGAATACCCTCCTTTTCTGAACCTCCACCTGGTTGGTACGTGGTGTGCAAACGGAAAAGGATGGAAGGAGCTGATTGATTGCATTTGCGGGCCACAATGTCTGCTTTGATAGACTCGGGGACTGCCGCCATAAGCATACTACAGATCCTAAAGTTGACACGCGCCCATCGCCCTTGAAGCAACTCAGCCGGTACAACTGGCTCAACCTTTAGCCTATCCAAGGGTGATGACGAAATCCAAACCCCATAGGCCGTATCAACCACACCCAAAACCTGACGCCACCACTCTGCTGCTGTGTCCGAAACATCACCGACCAAACCCCCAATCACGACTAACCAATCTTGGTACAGTAGAGACCCTTCATCCGAAGTGAGCTCTGCCAAAGCTGGGAAACTCGAGATGCCTGGCTTAACAGATTCAGGGTTGGTGGGAGAATTGCCGCCATCGCGTTCGGCACGAGATCCCTTGAGCATCTCTGACATGGCATCTTGAAGTTGATGCATCCCAGCAATCAGTATCTCACGATCTGTGGGTCCTGATGCACTCGCGGCTCCTGCTGGCAGTGTGTCTCTGGGTTCTGCTTGTGGCCTCTGCGGTGCAGGGCTGGAAGACCGCGCACCGGAACCAAGGAGCCCTGAGAACAAACCAGCGAAGCCCTGAGGCTCGGGAGCGGAAGGAGGCGGAGGAGGAGGCGGGGAGGATGAAGAAGGGGCAAATCCAACCCCAGTGTTGGCGACAGGATGCGAACCGAACCCACTATCACCAAACCCACTAAAGCCAACCTCCCTAGTACCCACCTGCTGCAACGCCGTAGCCTCAACTTCACCAGCCTGCTGAGACCGAATCCTTGAGAGTTCGGCCTCAGCACGACCAGCTCTCTCTTGCTCAGCTCGCAGTTGCTGCTTCAACCCATCAAGCTGTCGCGCGACTTCTGCCTGAATCGCATCATGCGGAATAGATGAGGACTCGGTGTGCGGAGGCCTGTCCGGAGACCCGGACCCGTAGAGCAAGGGAGCTCTTTGCTCCATGGCAGCAAGCTGCTGCGCGTTGGCACCAGTGAACAACGGCATCGGCACTTGACACTCATCTTGCAGGACGCGGCCTCCTCTCTCGAGGGGCTGTCGTGGTCGCGACGGCCTTGGAGGAGAAGTCAGTGGACTGGGAGCCCACCCTTGCGGCAGTGGCTGTACGTTCGCCGCGCCACCAAACAGAGACTGCACTCTTCCTAGCAACTGACTAGCAAAAGCCTGAGCCCCAGTCTGCATGACCGCTGACGCCCCGTACGCCGTTGATCTGGGCTTCTCAAAGCCCTCAGCACTACTTCCAGGATTCGCTGCAGATGGGTTGTACCCTGAAACGCCTGCGGCAACATTGATCTGAGCGCTAGCCATTCCACTTTCGGTGGCCACACTGAAACCCTGAGTCACTGCAGTTGCATCTCCATGCACCCCACTCGCATCAGCGACCTCCGTGGTAGATACTGCTTCATACGTAACGCCAGCTGTGCCCAAGCCTCCAACCTGGCCCAGTGTTCCATCGCCTCCTGTCCTACCGACTGCTGAAGCTCTCGGTTGGCCGGCTGTTCCAACAGTTTCTTGTGGCAGCTGAGGGGATGGCACTGGACCAGCTGTGGAAGTCGATGGCCCCGACGACGCATCCATCATAGTTTGCTGGATTCCATCCCCAATAGGCTGCGCAAGCCCAGAGGGCGATGGCACTCCAACTCCGGCGGTTGTACCATTCACTGTAGTCTGCGGTGCATCCCCGCCTCCCCGCACTCCAGGCAGAGAGGCCGGAGAAGCCCCCGCTCCGGTTGCTTCTGGCCCAGGCGTTGGGCTCATCACCTGTTGAAGGTGTTCACCCTGGGTGGCCATACCCTGCAGCGAAGCTCACGCAGAATGTTTTCTATGGCTGGGCGCAGAGGCGACTCACGATCTCAACGAAGCAAAAAGAGAACCGACAAACCAACAAACGACCTGTACAGCTTTACAAGTTGCTGGTTACAGTACACATGGCTCAAGAGGCTTTCCTACGCAGCCTTCCCCTAAGCCAAAGGATACAGGAAACACACATGCACAAGCCTACCTGAAGGAAACTATACAAGTGCCGGCAATCCCTTCAAGCAGACTACACACCTGTCTAACCTGATACCTGGGCATGCAGTGAGAAGCATTTCAACACTAACCCTTTCATTACCCTCAAACCCTAACACTATGGCACTCTGCCTTCTAACCCCAAACCCTAAATATAATAAAGACCCTGAAACTCTAACCCTAACCCTTTCATTACCCTCAAACCCCTAATACTATGGCACTCTGCCTTCTAACCCCAAACCCTAAATATAATAAAGACCCTGAAACTCTAACCCTAACCCTTTCATTACCCTCAAACCCCTAATACTATTGCACTCTGCCTTCTAACCCCAAACCCTAAATATAATAAAGACCCTGAAACTCTAACCCTAACCCTTTCATTACCCTCAAACCCCTAATACTATGGCACTCTGCCTTCTAACCCCAAACCCTAAATATAATAAAGACCCTGAAACTCTAACCCTAACCCTTTCATTACCCTCAAACCCCTAATACTATGGCACTCTGCCTTCTAACCCCAAACCCTAAAAACCCTGAAACTGTAAACCCTGTGCCAGGTCTTCTTCATCCTCGTCTTCTCGGAAAAAACATTAAAAAATGTAGTTTTTTTTTGTGTGTGTTTTAAAGTTTTTAAAAATTTTTAAAAGTTGTTTAAAGTCTTTAAAAGTCTTTCAAATTATTTTTAAAGTTTGTAAAAGCTTTTAAAAGCGTTTAAAAGTCTTTTAAAGTCTTTTTAAAGCTTTTAAATGTATTTTAATGTTTTTAAAAGTCTTTTAAATATTTTAAAAGCTTTTTAAAGTTTTGAAAAGTCTTTTAAAGTTTGCAAAAGTCTCTCTAAAAGTTTCTAAAAGTCTGTTAAAGTCTTCTAAAAGTTTTTAGAATGTTTTTTCTTGCATTTGAAAGTTTTTAAAAGTCTGTAAACGTCTTTAGAAGCCAACTCTGTCGAAAAAGCCCTGTGGATCTAAACCTTGTGGTTCTGGTTCGGTGCAAAAGGGCAATGAAACAAGCATGCAATCACCAAGAAAAAGTGACCCCTTGATAGCTTTGCAGCCAGCATGTGTGCCGCCTCGCACAATATTCCTACATTGAAAGATGTTTTCAAGACCTAACAGTTCTCGGGCCCAAAAACAACAAAAAGGCATACTTCCACACTGTTTCACACGGTCACACAGGATGCCACACAGAACTATTGCACACATCATCGGATTTCGCACATTTTCGCCTGCAGAAGCAGCAACATCTTCAGGAATTCGCCCACTCCGACAGCTTGAAAACAACATACAGAATGGACACTTCAAAACAGCTGAACATCAGTGCACTTTTGCCTCCAGTTTTGAGCTGTTCCCATCACACGACCCCCTAGGCCAAAACCTGTCACCTAACCGGGCCTACCTTTAACCTGCCCTATTAGCCCGCCCAATTAGTGTCCCAGAGTCCAAGGAAGAAGAAGCTCATCGACGAGTACATGGCCCTCGCGCCGGCCAAGCGAGAGACCATGATCAAGGACGGCCCAGGGGCTGAGTTTACAGCTTCGAAATTTGCACTGAAACCTAGCATCTGGTGCCTTGCAACCTCCAGCCTTGGACATAGAGCTTGGAATTGGGGGCTTTTTGAACTGCGCTAGGGCTTCTGCCTGGGTTGATGCGTGTTCTTGCTTGTAACTATGGCACTGCTGGCTTCTGAAGGAGAAGGAGACGGAGATTGAGAAACTCGAGTCCGACTTCAAGACCTTCGTGGAAGGAGAGATTTCCGTCATGTGGGTTCAGAGGTGTTTGCGTCGTAGAGCTTCATGGGTCCCGCCTGCTCCGCTCAACAGCCACTCATATTAGGAGAAGCTGCCATTCTTTGCAGTACAAAGGGCTTCAATAATCAGAAATAGCAATCTACTTGCCATGATCTTACGTGAGAATAGAGCTTGGGGGTATTTCATAATATATACATATATATATATACATATCTATATATAACTGTAAGGATTATTATTGGTAATTATTCAAGCTGTTTCTATAACCCTGCTGTTCAGCTCTTCGACTCAGCTCTTCGACGGCATGCACAACAGCTTTACTCTGACATCCTCTGAAGCCTTTGGATTGCTTCAGTGCTTTGCTGGGGCCTCTTGGATTCCAACTCCAATCGTCACGCCTTCGGGTTCGGGTTTAAGAGTTTTGAGGTTTGCGGGTTTCGAGGTTAGATCTTACGGTTTGGCATGTAGGGTTTAGGCTTTGCGAGTTGTGGATTAAGAGGTTAAGGGGTTTCTAGTTCAGAGTGTCAGGTTCAGCGGGTGTCGGCTCGCGGCGGGGTTTCGGGGGCAGAGTGGGTCTCTGGCGGTTTCGACAGTCTCGCATGCCAGCACAGAAAACTGTATCAGGGGACTCCGGATATGATTACGGCTATCCACTATTGGGACCTGAAGTGAGCGAGCTGAAATTAACGAGCCTTCCTGCTTCGATAGCTCCGGGTTTGGTTTGGATTTCCTGGGCGTCTTTGGGTTTTAGGGTGTTAAGGGACCTGGCTTTAAATGGAACCCGTGGTTCGGGCTGAAGATGCGGAAGGCCTCCAGAAGCAGTACCAGGAGAGCAGCGACAAGAAGGACCTTCACCGGACAAGGGATCAGAAAGCCCTGAACCCGAAGTTGACGGTTTAGGAAGCCTGAAACTGAACCCCCCGTTCTTATCATCGGCGATGTCATAAACCCCAAACACTAAACCCTAAACCCTCTCCCACCTAGCCCGAAAAGCGAGCCTTGCTTTGCTCCCTGGTCGCGACGATGCACAGCGAGGTATTCAGGCTTCAAGCATCCTGTTTACTGGCACTTTTAGGTGGGTGGCCGGCCCTAGGAAGCCAAAGCCCTACAGCCTAAACCCTACACCCATGTGATGGTTGACTGATGTACGTGATCGGCTGAGAGATGTGCGTTTAGTCAAGGTGGGGTGTCAAATGGTCACCCTCTGCTCGCTCACATGGGCTTTTGGGAGGCAGTCTCCCCACCGAGAAGGAGCCCTTAAAAACAAAACCTACATCCAAGATTCGGGGGATGCAGGAAGCAGGGGTTGTATGTGGGCATTATCCTAACCGATACCTTTGTACGCCGCCCCTTCCACTCACATACTACCTTAGGTGCTGGAACGGGTCTTGCGAGCTTTGACAACAAATCAGTTCTTGCAAGTTTCCTTGGCCCTGAAAACATGGTTCAATCGTTAGCGGATTGAGGCGTCCATTCGGAAGTGCGGAATACTTCTTTAGGGCTCCTTTCGCGGATTCTTGGAGCCCTAGAGGCCCCTTTCAAGGAACTAGAGATCCCTTTAAAGGAGCCCTAGAGAGACCCCTACTTTAACGGGGCAGGGGGCGAAGCCCCACCCCAAAGAGCCTTCGAAGGACAAGGATGTCGAGGCCATTAAGAGCTCCGGGCTCGGGTTGCTCAAGTCCGTCCACTCCTACAGCATCCTGGCTATTTTTGTAGGTCTTCAGAGTGTAGGGTTAGGGTATGGGGATTGGGGTTTAGGTAGGTCTTCAGGGTGTAGAGTGTAGAGTTTAGGGTTGAGGGTTTAGGGTTCGGAGCTTAGGGCTTACGGCTTAGGGTTTGCTCTGGGTTTAGGGCTTGAGGCTCTTTGTTGCTTGGGGTCTGGAGCTTTTTGCTCTTTCTTGAGTTTGATGCTTCTTCGGAGTAGGGTGTTTGCAGGTATTTGGCGGGATTTCTTGTTTTAGAGTCTTTCCGGGTTTGTAGAGTTCAGGGTTTTTGGTTTAGGGTTCAGGGTTCAGAGTTTACGGGTTTGGGAAATCTTGCGTTCTGGGGTTTTGGTTTAGGGTGTAGTCTTTGTTTTTTTTTGGTTTCCGGTGTAGGGCTGGGGGTTTTAGGGCTTAGGTTCTCCCAAATAAAGAGGCTTCCCTTGTTCATGATTACGAGGTTCCTTACCGGGACCAGAGGTTATTTCAGAAGAAGCCCTGTATGAGTTTGTGTAGCTTCCTGCAGTCGTCTGCCGTCCGAGGCAAGAAGCAGAAGGGCGAGCTATAGATGCACGTCTGTGATGGGTCCTCAGGGCAGTAGAGCTTCTTGGTGATACCTCCCAGCTCGACATGTCTTCATCGGGAGTGTTGCGACGGGGACGGAAAGCTCAGGTATGAGTGTCGGATCTTCTTCGGCTTTATGCAGAAAGCGAAGCTGTATGGTTCCCATGCGTTGTATGTAAGTATGGGTGAATACACCATGAAGCTTAACTTCAATTGGATTGTCGATTGAAGTTCCGGCTGTTGGCTTCTAGTCTACGGTATTCAGGTTCCATGTACTTGAAAGATCCGGGAGGTATCTTGTCTAGTCCAGCACGCACAGCCCTTCCTTCTCCAGCGTCTGGCTTCACCAACAAAAAGCCACCAAGGAGCTACACTTTGCGGCAAAACCCCCCAAAGCCAGTTGGAGAAGGGCGCGTCCTTTCTATCATCTCTGTACTCCGGGAGTAGCGAGCGGTTGATGCCGAGTGCCACCTCATGGGTGGTCGTGGCTGAAAGCTGGCTCTCCCAGGAGCATGCCGATGGCAGAGCTGATGCATTTTTGTGGGCTGGGTTTCGATTTTCTATTGCTATCACCACAGCTTTTTGCGTGTTCATTGCACTTGGATGTTTTGACGAGCGAGCCCCCGAATGCCCAACTGTAGACGTTCCGACTCACAGGAAACCTCCTGCAAGCCACACTTGCATTTTGGAGAAACCGGCTGCATACGGCAGCTCAATATTCTCGTTCTGGCGAAAAGAGAGGTTTGTGTTGCGCTGAAGCCTTCCCATTCATAGTCTAAGAGTCAGGGCTTCGGCCCTTTTGCGATTGTTTAAGCCCTACGTCTACGTCCTGTAAACTTGATTGAAACCTTAGAGCCGACATGTTTCAAGAGCCCTACGTAACGTTTTTCGAAGAACTTAACCCCCCAGCCGGAAGGAGTCGAGGTTCCTTCAAGTGCGAATCCGAGGGCTGAAGCCTTAAACTCTAAACTTAACGTAATTCCGTCCAGGAAGGGATCCTTATCGTGCAAAGGTGCCAGGGCGACCTTCATGGAAGCATCTGGGAGTTTCTGAAAATGGGGGACCCTAATCTAGTACCCCAAATAGTAGGATCCTTATTATAAGGACCCGAAACTGAGTGCCCCACAGCTGAAGACAAAAATTCCAGATGTAAGGTTCAGTCGGGAATTGGCCCCAAGGCTTGAACCCTAAACCCTAAACCCCTAAACCCTAAGCCCCTAAACCCTAAAGCCTAAAGCCTAAACCCCTAAAGTTAAATGAGGCGTGGGACTGAGGTCGCACGGCTTGGGAGCTGGGATTCAGGGGTCTGCGGTCTCCGTACCAAAGCCTGGAAATGGCGACCGACGGCACTCACTGATAATGTAGGAACCTGATGAAGAAACCTTGGATCTTTATTAGGGTTCTTAACTTTCTTAACAAAAATCCTACTATTTTTCCCAGACCTGGAACGGCTACACAGTGAGCAAACATGATACTGGCTTGAGGGGTTGAGAACCCTCAACGGCGTCCTCATAAACCGGCTGCGCCAGCAATCCTAAACCGAAGGTATAAAAACCTTAGCCCCTTATGCTAAACCCTAAACCCTCAACTTCAAACCCTACCCTGAACCCAAACTCAACCGTTGACCGTCGCTCGGATGAGGTGCTGCCGGATTTGGAGATATGTTGTAGTATGCTGAGATAGAGCGGATGATGTTCTTGGCAATTGTTGAGACCCCTATATTCAGCCAGGAAGTGTGCGTTTAAAGAACGGCCTGGGATACCCTGGGTTTCAGGTATAAAGGGAGGCATTCCCCAAAGCCTTAGCTTCAAATACGCAGCCTGTCGCCTCGAACTCTCAACCTCCAAACCCTGACGCCCAAACCTGGCGGTACATCTTCAACCCTCCCCAAACCCTAAAGTCCAGAATCTACGCAAGGCTTATTCAAGCTTTGCACGCCGAAGTAAAATCTCTTCCCGTGCAGGCAGGCGGAGCCATGTCGGAGGAGGCCACTGAACCTTTTCTTTTGGGCTCAAACCAAACTTTCAGGGTTTCGGGTGACAGGATTATGGTCTGGGGTCTAGGGTTCAAGGTTCATATATACATATATATATATATATATATATATATATATATAGGTTTCAGGCTTGAAGGCAAGGTTTAGGCCTGACGTTTTTACATTTAAGGCCTTGAGGCTTGCATATCGGCATAGCGCTCCGTCCCGGTGGTTTGGCTACGAGCAGACTGGTTTGCGATGTGGTTTCGGGTTCAGGGCTTTGGGGGCTGGTCTTTTGGAGTTTCGGGAGAACGCTTCTAAATTTAGAGAGCCTGTAACCTTGGGTCTGCAGCATTAGCGCCTCAAACGACGCCCCAAACTCAACATGAGGGCAGTGCCCAAGTACCATCTTAGCACATGCGCAGTGCTGGTATCATAAGCCCAAGTACCTAATTCTCAGGTCCTTTGGACCCTCCCCCCCATCGTTGCAGGCTGACGTCCCCGAGTACAGAGTCCAGGTGAAGCCACGTTTTGAGCAGGTTTTCGTTTGGTTGAGGGTCTAGGGTTGAAAAGCATAAGGTTTAGTGTACAGTGATCGTAGCTACCTTCTGGAAATCCTTGCAGGAATCCACGCTTTAGGTTTAGGTTTGAGGGTTCTTGATCTTATCGACTTGGTTGCGGCTTTTGGTGTTTACGTGCTCAGGGTTCTCTCCGAGTGTTTTGGAAGAAGCGTTCAGGGACGCAGGAGCTATTAAGGCTTCAAATGCACAAGCATTAAACCCTAAACCCTGAACCCGCCTGAACCCTATACCCCGATCCCTCAGCCATGCAGCCGACGATTCAAGGCCTCAGGTTCCTCCGATTAGGCAGTTTCTCAGCTTATGCTATACTAGACACACACTGATAGTCAACTCCTTCTTGCAGGAGCAGACCTGTAGGATGCACCTCCTAGACATTGAGGCGTTTAGGGCCCTGAACCCTGCGCTGAAGCCAGGTGGATAGCTTCGAACCTGCACGTCGCGGACGTCATGCTTGGCTCCCCAGTCCTCAAGCCGACGCCACAAACTTTAGCACTCAGTCTCTGCCTCAGCCCTCAATTGCAATTTCTTTTGGGGCTGCTTTGTTTCCGATTACACCCCAAACCCTAAACCCTATTCCTTTCCTTACAAGGATCTTGCCCTGAACCTTACATCCCGAGCTGAAAACGCGCGACACCCCAAACCCTAAGCTTCAATACAGCGGCACGTCTCGATCTTTCTGAGCCCACTGGCTGTTCTAGAACGAAGCCGTGAACCCCAAGAGCTGACGATTTGATCTCTCAAAGCTGGTCGACAGAAACTCTAATCCACGATCTAAACTACATTGAGTCCTCGACCCTGAAGAATTCCTCCTGCAAGGTGATCTACGCAGCCTCCCTAAGCTACCCCTACAACACCCCTCAACCCTTACACCCTTTCGAGGTGATCTACACCCTCCTCATCCGACGGGGAAACGCACAGTGGCCTATTCGACGGCGATTCCGACAGGCGCCGCATTTAGCTCTCCTACCTTGGGTTATGGTAGGGAATGGAGCAATGGGGTTCAATTATAACTTGTACCGTATTACTACCATTCTTCAATTCCCTACTAACCAAAGGTAAGCTCTGAGGTCTCGCAGGGTTCGGGCTCCAGGCGTCGAGGCTTCGGGCTTTTTGGGGGCCGGAGGGTCTGGATTTTCAACGGGTTTGGGGTTCAGGGGTTTAGGGGTTCGGGGGTTCGGGCTTCTTGGGATTTGGGGTTTAGGATTTTTTTTGGGGCTTAGGGTCTGGATCTTTTGGGGGTTTGGGGTTCAAGGGTTTCAGGGGCTCCGGAGTGGCCCTCCCTTCTACGAGTTGTTGTTTTGGGCAAGTCTTGGGCGCAGCCTCGCAACAGTAACAGGGCTTTCAAGGCAAATCCGCTACTTAATCAGCCGAAGCCGATCCTGGATCCTGTCCTCGTCGTCATCTTTTCGACACACCTTTGGTCTTGTTTGTCTTTTTGTTGTAACCCAACTCACGACCTTACTCGGAAAATCTCTGCCAGTGTCCCGAGCAGGTCGTCAAGCTGCACGAGCAGCTTCTTCAAGGTTTTGGCAGGCTCGAAGAAAGAACTCGAAACCACAGCTCCGAGAGTTTGAAGCCCTAAATTCTGATTTTGTTGTCGAGTTTTAATTCAGGGTAGGCTTTGAGGTAGTGGCTTCTGGTTGGCATTGCACCGTCATTTAGGGCAGAATGGCGTCTCGGAGTTCGAGGCGACAGCGGCGCTGCTATTCCCTCCCTTGACCCAAAACCAGTAATAACAGTAATAACTGTAGTAATACTAACATAATACTAATAACAATACTAACCCTGAACCCTAAGCCTGAGGGTTGTGGGCTGTTCTTCTCGGTTTCTGGGATTTCTGGGTGCGCGAACCTGCGGGCGTGGGTTCTGGGACTGTAAAGGTCACGTGCTGCGAGCTTTTTGGGGCACTCTGAAGGGTGTCCTCACTTGGTAATAATACGAGTTCAGAGTCCCTCTGTAGGCATACTTTAATGTGCCCGTAAAGCCCTGTTCTAGTCATGCGGGCCCCGACAGAAAGCTATTGGAACCCCTTCTTCAGTGAACCTCTGGTCGCCTCCATGGAGGGCCTTCCAGCCCCAAGTAGGAAAGCAGGCGCTCAAATCCCGAAGCCCTAAGCCAGAGCCTTAAGCTTAGACCCTTTACAGCTATTCCCAACTCAAAAACCGAGGATACCCTGAACTAAAAGCCCTCAGAACTCTAAACCCAAAGCCCTCAACCCTCAAGCCCTACCCTTGACTCCTAAGCTCCAACGCCTTAAGTTGAGGTTTAGGGCCTGACGCCTTGTCAGGTCTTCCATGAAAGAGGGCCTGCCGAGACTACCGCCCAAACTGACATACAGGCTCGGCAAGCTGCGGTTTGGGGTGTTCAGGCGTTGGTGGATAACATGCAGGTTTTGGAGTTTGGGGCTTGATTTGGCTTGATTTGGGGGTCAAGACGAGAGCTGCAAGGCAGCAAGATATCTAGAAGTGCCACACGATTCGTGCATGGGACTATTTTGGAGTATACCTCAAAACCCTGTTCTGTTGCTCTTTGCACTTGCATTAGGCCTTGTCTTAGGAACTTCAAAACACTTGGATTTCGCAGGGTTGACGGTTTCACGGGCAAGACCGAGTTCAAACCTCGGAGCCTTAGCAGCCCGCATCTCTTTAGGGTTTACGGTTTAAGGTTCAAGCAATCTGCCTTGAATATCACCCAAGCAGGCAATATGGAGGTCTGAAAAAACTAGTAACAATATCGCCAAGTACTTCCGACAGTTTAATAGGACGCACAACCCCTTCAAACAGCTAAGAGCAAGGCGGCCCTTACCCCGAATCCGAAAAGTTGAGCAAACTCAATCCCGAGTGCGCTCTTTGAGCTCATCTCTGAAAATGCTAAAGAAGCGCCCCCTGTCTCAACCATCAGACATGACAACTCTCTACTTAGTTTCGATTCGATGGTGGGCGCTGGTCCCCGAAACCCTAAACCCTTAAATCCTAAACCCCTGAATCCTAAACCCTCGGTTTAGGGTGGATGGAGCTCTAGCAGGAACTACTCAACGTCTAAAACGCTTCTCATGGGTATCCCAATACCACTGCCCTCAAAGACAGGGGGCTTGTTCATCAGGGAGAGGGTCCAAGCACTCAAGAAGTAGGTGCCGAAGTATTTTCTGAGTATAACGCTTGAGACCAAAAAGTCCTGCTATATGGGAGTTTCCGAAAATTAGGGGTACCTTATTTGTGGGTCTTTAAAGTAAGGACCCTACTATTTAGGGTACTATATTAGGGCCCCCTATTATCGGAAACTCCCATATGATGCGAGATTTGCGCTTGCTTGAATGCAACCGAAGCGTCCCGAAGCTCTAGGCCCAAGCGTTACCAAAAACCAGTGTTTAGGAGTTGGAGCTTTGAAGGGTAAACATGTGGTCATACTTCACCAAGTGTATCATTACTGTAATCGAAGCCCAGGAAAAGTACCCGACGATTTGGAGTAAAGCCCTCTTGTGGTTGAGCAGAACTACTGCAGCTTTCGTAAGTTTCAGCACAAACGTATCGGGGTTCAGGGTCTTATCGGGTGCAGGGTCATGTATATGGTCTACAGGACTTTCGGGTGGTTGGGTGTCAGGAGATGGATATGTAGGGCGTGTGTGCGGGGGTTCGGGAGATTTTTGCTTTTAAGGTGGGACTTGGAGTTGCTCCAAGTTAGCAAATCTTCTTCCTTGTTATTTCTAGCTTCAGATTTTGTCATGGACCTTCGAAAACGGCGGTCCCACTTTAGAAACGACTTTCGGGGTCCATTGCGGCTACAGCTCGGCTGTGCAGGTCCATCTTCTGCGGACAGCAGGATCAGCGATTTCTGCAAGTGCGGGTCGGGAGCTTGGAAGCGGGTTTCGGTTTTAAGGTCTAGGCTGAAGCTCGACGACGAGGATTTCTATCGGGACTACTTTCAGGATTGAGTTGGGTTTAGGTTTAAGGATTTGGGTTTGCAGGTTCCCTAAGCCCTAAATCCTAAAAATCCTTAACCCTAAATCCTTAACCCTGCACCCGCAACGCTAAACCCTAAACCCTAAATCCTACGCCCCTTGAACGTGTAGAGCTGGGGGCTAGAGGCAATCTTTTGGGGGTTCTTGACTTCGATGGACTTCGGAGAAGCGCTGCCCTGAAGGGGTATTCGGGTTTAGGGGTTTAGGGTTTAGATGATTCGACTTGGGTTTTGAGGGTGTGCTGGCTCGGGTTTAGGTTCGTGTTTTGGTGAGAGCATGCAATCCTAAACCTTAAGCCCTGAACCCTAAACTTGCCGTCAAACCCTTGTGCGGGGTTGATTCTATCGTCAGCCCTAAACGCCGAATGCTGCCCTAAGCCCTCAAATTCCGAAGCAGCCGTTTGAACACATGAGACCCTGATATGCAAACCTTAGGCTGGATACTATGGGGGCCTAAATCATTGGTAGCTGGCGCATAGGGCACCACGCGGCTTCATGCGTTTTTAGTGTTTTCACTGCAGAACTGAGGGTGGGGGCGCAGGCCCAATAGCGTCCGGCCGTCGCATATCCTCTCGAGCGGGCAGTTGCGAGCCGCCATGGCACTTTCCTGTAACGATGATGATTATAAAACTGATCATTATGATGATGACTAACATGACGAATAAATGATGAGCATCCTAATGACGCTGAAATTTTGCTGTGAGACAATGATGACGGTCGTCATGATGATGAAGTAGCGATGATGATTATTTTTTGATCATTATGATGATGAGGAACATGGTGAAGCTAATGATAAAATACTAATGACGGTGAAAATGATGTTGTTAAAGACAGTGATGAGCATGATTAAGGGTATAATGATGCTGATGTTGCTGACAAAGACGATGATGATGCTGATGATGCTGCTGATGATATTGCTAATCGTAAAAATTGCAATGAGTTTCCGTGATGTCCTACAGATCCGTCTTTTGTAGAAATCTTGCTAACACCCCAGTCTCGCGCACTTCTAAGTACGAACGCAGCGTGGCGCCCTATGCGCCCGCACACAAATAATTACCAATAAGATTCCTAGGTTTCCTTGTTAGAGGTATAGTATAATATGCCCCAAAACCCGACTCTAATCATATAGGCCCCTATTACTTTGAGCCCCTCAGTCCTGTGCCTCGCATCTGACGGGACGCACCCAGGCCGTGCAGTTGCAAGAGTACTTCGAGGCAGCGGACATTTCGGAGCTTCTCTAATTTGCGGTTTCGGTTGTAGGATTAATTCTTTGAGTTACTGAGAAGCCTACAAATTTCCGTTTCAGTTTTAATTCTCCTGGTTTTCTTGACGATTTGGGAGGAGTCAGCCTGCTTGAGGGATACAGATCCTTTCTAGGTACGGTCTTAGGAAGAGGGTTGAGGGACAACCTCAAAACCACATTACAATCACCAAGGCCCCCACACCGCAACCCCCCGCCCCCAAAAAAAAGAATCGGAAGCTGCCCTACATACCAACCCTGTCTGTTACCTGCAAGCTGAGCCCTCAAACCCTGCTCTAAACCCGGAGCCCTTTAGTCAACCCCGGAAAGTTGGAACACGGATTAGGGATCAGTAGTGCTGGGTTCACTATACTGAATGTACATCACGGGCATGAAGATAATGATGTTCCAGTGTCTGGTTTCTATGAATCCCTGACCGTAAACTCCCTAAACCTCTTCATTAAGCCCTGAACTCACAAAGTCTTTAGTCTAAGCTCCAAACCTTGAACCCTACATGTCTAAGACCTCACGCCACAAGCGTGGCAGGCTCTTCTGCGGTATATTCCGTACGTGGACCAGTGCGAGGCACATATGACTTTTTTAGGCTTCAGGGTTCAGGGGTTTAGAGTTTGTTGGGTTGAGGGTTTAGGGGCTGTTGAATACAGTCTAAGCCTAAGCCCCGGCTATGCTCCGTCTCAACGTGGATCTCCTAAAGTTTTAAAGCCTACCCTGAAAACCCGAGCCGCTTTGGCGGATCCGTAATCGCAGTCTCTTTGGATGTCGCGCCTTCTCTCTCACGCAGAGTGAGGGTACACCCTACTTGGAGGTTCATGGGGCTTAGGAAGTACAGTTGTAAGTACCTTAACTGGGGTTATAAGCAATTATAAGTATACTTACCTTGTTTATAACCCCAGTTGCTAAGTCCCATGAACCTCCAAGTAAACCCTCACCCTCCACCCCGAAACCCCAGAAAAAAGCGGGGGTTCCCTGCCCCGCTGCTCCTGGGCCGGTCCCCTCCAAAAAAGGCGGCGGTCTCTGAAGGGCCCTCACTCCATTCAGCTTCCATATGGGAGTTTCCGAGAATAGGATCCTAATATAGTACCGTAAATAGTAGGATCCTTATTATGAGGATCGAATCACCAAGTAAGGTACCCCAATTTTCGGAAAGTCCCATATCGATCAAGTTGATGAGTTTCCGGCTTGCTTGCCGGGAGTGGCTGAACGCCCATTCCCCTGCAGCTTTTTTGTCCCTGACGTGGCTTTTAACTGCAGCTCCGGTAGCAGGGGCTTTAGTGATGGAAAGACCCTGAAGCTTCAGCTCTGGAGTTCGTGACCCCAAACGCGGGTAGGGGGGAGGCGGGTAGGGGGCCTTAAAAGGAAGTATAGTCCCCTACCCCCCTAAGGGTCTGTATGACAAACTGAAAACCCGAAGAGGAGACAAGCCGCGACAGACACTCCCCCCCGAACCGTCCTGTAGCTCGGGCTCCTCGCGTGTGCAGGCTCTTCGAGAATTCCTCTGCAGCGTGGATGTGAGCAACATGAGTCGGATGCTGAAATGCGGCCATAGGATTTAGGGATGTTGCATCGGTCTTAGGCATTCTGTCTAATCGGAGTTTATATCAACGAATGTAAGAACCCGTTGCATGAGCCCTCATGCCCTTGTGCCATGTACTAACCCATGTCTATGTCTGCGCCAGCCACTTGCCCAATTGCCCCATGCAGAATCATGCAATAATGTGGGTAAGCCCTCTGCGACCCGTGCAGAGCACCGCATAGAAAGGCTTTCGGATGTTCGAGAAGTTTATCCCAAAAGCAGCAGTGAAGGTTCCGGAGGGTTTGGCAGGTATCTATCCTGGATCCCGAACCCGATCCCCCAAGAACCCCAAATCTTAGGCTTAACCTAACCTGTAAACGAGGCACCACGCTTCGAAAGGAGGGTTTGTGGGTTCGTGTTTTTCAGGGAGCATAAGTTGCTCACATGTTTTCTTCTACTCTGACCTTGCAAGGTGTGGCTTTTACTGTCTCTAGGTTCCTGAGTAGTACCCTTTTGCCCTTTTCTTTGGGGCCCCCTGATTAAAACTCAATACTAAGAGAAAGGGTACCGTTAATATCTGGGGGTCACTCAGGAACCTAGGTCTTTCTGGGACGAAGGGATCGATGGAGGAGCGGCCCTAGCGCGGTTCGTATTCAATTATGGAGGATTTCCGAAAATTAGGGGTACCTTATTTAGGGGTCCTTATAATAAGGATCCTACTATTTAGGGTATGATATTAGGGTCCTCCTATTTTCGGAAACTCCCTTATGGAGGATTTCTTGACAAGCGGTCCATCGTTTAAGTCAGAGTCAGAGGTGTTTCTTTTCTGGCGTTCGCATTGCTGAGCAGTTGGCTAGACTTGCTGCTTGGGGCTTGTGCTTGAATGTATGTCAGTTTCTCATATGTCTGTCTGTTTCTACAGTCGTATACATATGCATATATTTTGATATGCTGTATGTGTTCGTGTATATATATATATATATATATATATCTATACATACATACGCATACGTATGTATGTAGGTCGGTATGTATGTACATACATCTATATATATATATATATATATATATATTCCACAGGTATATCCTTATGTATAGACCATATATACCATTTTTTGGGGAGGGGGGTTTCGGAAAGTTCGCAGTCTCTATGGGTGTATTTACAAATAGTCTTGTCCTGCAGCTCCGCTTTCGCAAGGTTATGATGCGCTCTTAGACTTGGAGCAGGCGCGTTGAGTTTAGGGTTTAGGGTTTAAAGCGTTAAAGGCTGGTTGCAGCATGAAGCTGCTGTTTCGCCAGATCGCGTTAGTAGCTGATGTTTCGGGTTGCGGAGTGTGGGGGTCTATTGTAAAGGGTTCAGGGGTGATCATGTGTGTATGATGGCAATTCTCTCACGGTAATGGTCAAGGTCGCAGAGTTTTTGGCGTCGTGAAGATGCGGAGCCAGACCTGGAAGTGGGAGTAAATAGGAAAAGACGGCCTTACAGACAACCTGCATTATAATCTGGAGCTCGGATGGACTTTCAATCCTTAACACCACTCTAAACCCTAAACCCCAAACCCTAAACCTCAAGCAACCAGTCTCCGAGTTCGAGCTCGTTTGAAGACCGAGTCGGTCTGTAGGGATTCAGGCCTCAGGGTTTAGGGTTTAGGGTTTTAGGGTTTAGGGTTTAGGGCCGGTTCGGAGTTTCTTACTCGGAGGTTCAGTGGTAGTTATAAGTAGGGTTATAAGTCCCCTAATTAGGGTTGTCAGTATAGATACCCTAGTTATTACCCTACTAATGACTACCCATGATCCTCCAAGTAGAGCTTGCTGCCTATGAAAGGATCCAAGCAAACCCAAGCTGAACATCCTCAGCCGAGCAGGGGTTGCAGAACTCATAAACTTTTGCAACCTGAACCGAACGCAACGAATCATTAATCCCGAAACCCAGCAGTCATCAACTTCTAGAGCCTTAAAGCTTAGATTCCACGGCTTTAGGCCCGAAGCCCCAAGTCCTCAAAGCCCTAAAGCCACTGAAACGGAGAAGCTCTGGCCGCAAGCAGAAAAGAAGACCAAATGCCAAGAGCCCTTTTGCCAAAAAGGCATCCGAAACCTTAACCCCTCAACCCCTGCACCCTGGAAAAACCAAACCTTAAAGCCCTAGACTCCAGCCCTAGAGCCCCTCAGCCCAATCCGCCAAACTCTAACACGCTAAACCCCAACCCCGAATCCCCAAAGCCCGGAAGCACGGAGCCCTAAACTGAAACCCAAAGGTTTAGGGTTGAGGGTTTAGGGAAAGAATCCCCAAAACATCCGTAGAAACTTATACAGTAAAAACCGAAACAAACCAACCAAACACCCATATCAAGAAGTCCCAGAAAGGCCCTTAGACCCACCAACCAAAATCTAGAAAGGCCCTAAACCCACCCCCTCCTCCAAAAGGAGAGAAGCCCTGAAGCTCTAAACCTTAAGCTCTGAAACCCTAAAGCCCTAAGCCACAAACATCCCTAAACCTTAGACCTAAAACCCTACACACTAACCCTAACCCTAAACTCTAAAACCCTACAGCCCTAAACCTAAAATCCCAAAACACTAACCCTAACCCTAACCCCCCCCCCCCCCCCCCCCCCACAAAAAAAAAAAAAGAAGGCGGTCTTGACCAGGCCCTCGGGCGCGGGAGCCCCGGGCGCCGCATCGACGCGGCGCTCATCGCCGCGCTGCCGAAGCGGAGCGACCGCCGGAGCGAGGCCGGGGCTGTGGACTTCGGGAGCCGGGATGCTTTAGGGTTGAGGGTTTAGGGTTGAGGGTTTAGGGTTGAGGGTTTAGGTTTCAGGGTTTAGGGTGGAGGGTTTAGGGTTGAGGGTTTAGGGCTTTAGGGTTGAGGGCCGGCCGCGAGCCCAGATCGGGCCATATTCGACCACTCTCCATAGGCCCCACCCATTGTGGTTTAGTGCGGGGGTGCGGGGCATCTCAGTGTTTGGGCGTGAGAATTCAATGTTTACAGCTGTAGAGATATAGGGTTTAGGGTTAGAAGGTAAGGGAAATAATTAGGGCCCCTATTGGGGAGCTTTTGGGGTTTAGGGTTGTAGGGTTGTAGGGTTTCGCGTTTAGTGTTTAGAGTTATAGAAATAGCTATTATGGTGTCTAGGGTTCATAAACTGCAATGCTAAAGGATTTTAGCATAAGTTAGCTCGGGCACTTGAATTTCAGCCTTCTTCAGCCAGCGGCTCAGACATCGACCCTTTAACGTTCAGACTTATAAGGGGTTTAGGCTTTAGGGTTTAGGGTTCAGGGTTTCGGAGTTATAGCTAATTATTTCAAAGCTTTTATACGGTTTCTACAAGGGTTCTACAAGGTATAAATGCTTTAACACGGGGTCGGCTATCTCAATGGCTGTAGCCATAAACCTTTAGGACCCCGGGTATAACCTACTCAGTTTTTGTTTGCAACGTTTGGGGCTTAAGATCTTGGGGCTGGCCTGTTTGTTCCAGGCGATTGGGATTTGGGGGTTTCAGCTTAGGCTCTGGCAAGGTTCTAGAATCTAGAAGGCTTTCGGGTTTTGGGATTTGGGTTCAGGTTTAAGATTTCAGGGCCGGATTTTTCGCTTTTGGGAGCGGCAGGAGGCTTTTACGAGTCTTGCGGGCTGTTAAATCCGGTTCCACAAGGGTTCTGGTGGTCTGATGAGGGGTTGTTCGCAGGGCTCTTAGGCCAGTTTTGCTATGTCCCTGCGCTCGTGTTGGAAGACACTTAAAGTTTGGCCCCAGGCCTGTGTGGTCTTGATTGATCTTGGGCAAATTCATTGTCAAAGTAACGTTTGCACAGTACTTCGATGGCAAAGAGCGCCGACTGGGTCAGTTTGGTTTATGGCCTTGTTCCAAGACTCTGGATTGGTAGTTGTTGATTTCTCGATTCCGAAGCATAGGTCAATACGACAGTAGTTTTAGGAAGCAATTCTGACCCAGTTGTCTGTAAAGTTCAACTGTCCACCCACGTCGTTGGGTTCCTCGAAATGCATGCCCAAGCGATAGTTGAGCCTTGAGCCTGGTACCTTACGTGTTGCGGACGTTTCAGGTTTAAGGTCTTGATTGAAGCTTTGGGTTCGAGATTCCCTGGACTTTTGAGTCTGGGTTGAAGAGTTTTGGAGACACCCCCCGATCAACAAGCCCCGGTTGCGACCGGAGAGAATGAGGGGAGAAGTTCGCATAGCAACTTCGTCGACCTGTGCTTCCTAGCTACTTTTCTTGTGCAACCTTCTTCGCTTCCCTAAGCCCTAAACTTAAACCCTGACCCCGAACCTCGATCAGAAACCCCTCAGCAGTTGAGTAGGTAGCTTTTTGTGGTTTTACGTACCAGCACGTAAAATCCGTTCCATGGAACCAAATCGGAACTTGTCCTAAAGGGCTTGAATTTGGGGTTGCTTTAAACTCTAAACCCGAAGCCCAAAGCCCAAGACCCTCTAAACCCCAAGCCCTAAACCCACCCTCTTAAGCCGACCAAGAAGGCGCCGACTCAGAACATCTGCGTCATCTGCCAGGCTCGAGACTCCGTTACTAGGATCGGAGGCCTCAAAAGGTGGGATGAAGGTAGGTGGGATATTCCCAAATAAGAGTCCTTGTATAAGGGATCCTTAATCCTACCTACCTTCATCCCACCTTTTGAGGCCTCCGATAGGAGGATCATGGGTAGCTGTGAGTAGGGCCCTTTTGAAAAGGGCGCCGTACTATTTCTGGGACCTAAACAGGGGCCGGACACAAATTTCTAGAACTACTCATAAGTAAGGTAGCTATATATCTCCACTTTTAAGTACCCAGGACCTCCAACTATAGTATTTACGAACACTGTTCCGCTGGGTTTCCCTTTTGAACTTGTAGTATAAACTACCCCACAACACGGTTCCACCAGTGCTAATAATAGTAGTTTGTCTTATTCTGATCATTTATATAGTTATGGTTAGTAATGTTGCTATTGTTTTCTTTTTTGTAGTATCAGGCATGCGTATTAGTATTGCCGTGTTGTTATGATTATTGCTACTGTTATACTAAGGCCACGATACTAGTAGAGCCTCAGGGCAGAGGGTCCTCGTTGTTCTCGGTTCATCATTTTCGGTTTGTGTATGAGGGCCCGTTAAGGGCTTCCTTCAAGGGATCTAGGAAATAAACGCTTTAAGCAATTCATGGTTTATGTGGACGGAAATTGATGTGCGACAAAGACTTTTATTGCTCAAGCTTGATACCGATCGAACGTTTTTCTTTCGTTGATCTGGACATATTTAAGAGTGTACGCTGCACTGCGGGAGGGCTCTGTCCTGAGATACCGTGTCGTAAAGCAGCAGGCAGAGCCCTAAGCATTTAACATCGAACCACAGACCCTAAACTAAAGCTTCAACGCGAAGCCCTCGGGGGGGTTACCTGGCTTACGGGGTCTGGGGTTGGGGTTTAACCCTAAACCCTATCCCTAAACCCTAAACCCTAAACCCTAACCCTAAACCCTAAACCCGAGCAAAATCCTAACCCCTTGAACTGAGGAGGCGATGTTGAAGAGCGAAGACATTCGGGTACTTCCATGTGGCCATGAGTGCTCCCCTCGTCCAGGGGTTAGGATTTTACTCTGGTTTAGGGTTTAGGATTTAGGGTTAGGGTTTAGGGTTTAGGGTTTACGTAGGATCTCAAATCGAAGGAGTTCAGGGGATCCGAATAGTGCCAGTCTGGAGGATCGTGACGGTTTTGGGGAGAGTTTGGGCTTTGAGAGCTCGAAGGGGCCACAGGATTGACTTTGGAAGCAATTTAGAACGTCGAATGCTCGTCCTCAAAGCCTCAGCCGTGAACTCAAGTCATAACTTCCCGAATCTTCAATGCTAAAGCTTTTCAAATTTAGACTGTAGACCTGAAATCCTTCGATGAATGGGCAAAGTGTATGAATCCTCACCTTCGTTCGCTAATCCAAACTCCCTAAGCCCTGAACTATGAGAGTCTGCAGAGTCGCGACCCTTATCCCCACCTCCCCGACCCTCATTCCCTAACCCCCGAAACCGGAAATCCCAAACCCTAAACCCTAAACCCTCCCTAAACCCCAAACCCCAAACCCCAAACCCTAAACCCGAAACCCCAAACCCTGCACCCCAAGCCCTGAACCGTAAATCCCAAACTCTAAACTCTGCACCCTTCAGCCTGACGCCCTACAGCCTCCAGGTACCACTACGAGTGTATCTCTCAGTGGATCCCGGAGCGCAATTCCTGCTGTGCACCGCTGGCTCGTGCAGGATTTTTTTGACGGTGTTTATGACTAACCTTTGATATTGGAGGAGCTGAGGAGCCAGGGATGATGATAATCCCTATTGAATAAGGAGCTAAAGAGCCAAGGGAACCCCAAAACCACTGGTTAGTCATGAGGACTCTATGATTATTATGGTGGTAAGTCTTAATGGAGAAAGAGTTGTGGGATGTAGAGGTTGTGCCGTGTTTGTTGATTAGAAGTTTTAGGTCCGGTGGGTTTGGGATTTTGTCGCTGCTGCTGTTGCTAAAGATTTTGCTACTGCCACTGCTGCTTTGAAGCTGCGACTACTGCTACTACGACCACGACCGCTACAACAACTCCAGCTGCTACCCTTAGTTCTATGACCATGGCAATCATCATAAGCCAACTCTGCTTACTTCCCTGGCAGCGAGATGGCCAGGTGTGCCACAGCGTGGCTGTCGAGACGCCGGAATCGGCAGACGAAGAAGAGGAGCCCGTTTGCAGGATCTTCGGGGCTTTTGAGATTTTGGGGCGGAGGGGGGCTTTGGAACTCAGAGCGTTATAGTAGGGGATAAAGGGTTTTAGGGTTTAGGGATCCAGTAGTTTGGGGTTCAAGGGCTTGGGGTTCCCAACGGGTGTTTAAGAAATCGGGCAAGGTTCACAGTTTGGCGCAACACAAAACCTTGTTTTTTTCAGAGTCCTCGGCGACAAAATTTGCCTGCAGTCTACGCTAAGAGCTGAGAACGACCACTGGCGAAACACATTCGCTTGTGCAGAGACAAACCACAACACCAAGGAGGCATGATTTCGTGTAACTAAAAAACGAAAGGGCCTCGTGGCCGCAGACACAGGGCCTCCAAGTACCTCGCACACAGTCCACAACTTCCGGCGGTCTCCACCTGGAGGTTCATGGGTAGTTATAAATAGGGTAATAAGTCCCCTAATATGAATTATAAGTATAGTTGCCCTACTTACAACCCCACTTATAACTACCCATGAACCTGCAAGCAGCCACCCCTGCAGTCTCGATGTGGAAGGACTGCTGACTTTCAAGCTCGCTCCGAAGACGAGTGGATTTCAATCTCAAGGTTTCCTGTCACCGGTCTTTACAGCCTAGCTTCAGTGGAGATCGTGTAGACTCGCAATGCAGCCCCTACCTTATTCGAAGGCTTTTGCGATTCATGCCCTCAACCCTGAACCCTAGCCCAAAGCCCTACGCCCTAAACCCTAAACCCCTAAACCCTAAACCCTAAACCCCTAAATCCTAAACCCTAAACCCCAAAGCCCAGGTAGATTCGAAGGCCCAGCCCGGGAGCTGCAAGCATCGGGAAGCTGAAACCCTGAACCCGAAGACGGAAGCATCAGAGCAGAAAGCAAAACAGTACAAATCATGACACAAAAAAGCCTGTAACCTCTGAACCCTCAACTCCTAAAGACCCTACATCCTAAACTTTCCTAAGCCCTCAAACCCTAAACCCCTAACAGCTCCTCAAACCCTAAACCCGACATGAAAGCCTAGACTACAGCTCCCACGCCCCGCGCCGACGCATCGGGAACCCTTAGCATCGGGTTGGGCAGAAAGATGCCCCGCCCGGAACCGGGGCTGCAGGAGTCGGGAGTTTCTCTTAAAGCAAAGTACCAGGAGAGGTTTTGGGGTTTGGGGTCTAGGGTGTGGGTGCAGGGGTTAAGGGTTTTAGGGTTTGAGGTTTGGGTTTTAGGGTTTATGGTGTGGGGTTTAGGCTGTAGAATAGAGGGGCTTTTGGGCCGCGTAAGAGGCTAGGGCTTCGGGCGTTGCAAGACTTTGTTTTAGTTCCCCAACCCCCCCTTTAGGCTTTTTGGGCTCTTATAGTTTGGTAGGAATCGGAAACTTTAACCTCTTCTTTCTGTGGTTTATTGGGGGAGTGAGTAGTGTTAGGGTTCAACGGGTTAAGGGGTGGAAGGGCTGCAGGGTGCCTGAAATCGAACTAGATTAAACAGTAAACCTTAGAAGGGTGGGGGCTGTAATAGTGGTATAATAGGAATACAATACCGCCCTAATATAATCCTTATAGTCACTATTAGAGGGTGGGGGCCCCTTCTAAAGTAAAACCGACACCGTGAGCCTTTGACCATAAACCTACACCGGTTGGTTTCATCGTTAACCTTCCCTGAAACCCGAAAACCCTAAAACCCTGAAGCCCTAAAAACCCCTAAACCCCCCAAAAACCCCCAGACAACTTGGAACAACGTCTAAAACTCCTAAATCCTAAATTCGTGACCCCTAGAACACCAAAGTGGTTTAGAGCCATAAACTCGGAACCCTGAAACCTAAACCCTAAACTCCTACACCACCAGAGCTTTTGGAACCAAAACACTCGAAACTCTGGGTTTACGCAGAAAATCCGAAGACCGATTTGAAAGGTTGAGGGTTTTAGGGCTTTCGGGATGTAGTGCTTTAGGGGTTTAGGCAGAGTTTAGGATTTTGAAGGCTTCTGGATGGAGTCTGAAACGGGTGGTTTATGGTAGATTTCAGGTGCTTTAGGGGGGTTTGAACAGATTCTGTTCATGGGAGTCTCAATCGTCTCCTATGGTTGGGCTTCATTGTCGATTTTGTCTCTATCTGTCGGCTTTCAATCGAAACTCCCTCTTCCGCCGGAATGAAGAGATGCCGCGGTGCTTCGGCTCGCAGTCTCTATGCCTGTTGGCTTGAACAAGGGGCTTAGGGTTCTAGGGTTTTTCAGGGTTTTGGGTTTTTTGGGGGGTTTTAGGGTTTGGGAAAGGGCTTCAAGTCAAGATGACACTGCTTCGGGGTTTAGAATGTAGAATAATGTAGACAGAGACTAAGATGTGTTCTTGTGGGCAGAGGTTTGGGGGTGTCAAACTCGTGCATCCAAACCTCCCTAGGCCCTAGAGCCTGATTTCCGACATAGAAATCGGAATATTAATTGCTAACTCCCTATATAGTCCCTACAGAATCATAGTGTAGTATACCCAACACCCTACCCTACTACAGATTGTTGATGAAGGGCCCCATATCACCCCAAGCCCTAAACCCTAAACTGAACTTTTGAATGCTCAGCTTGAGACTTTTTTCGGCCATCCTGTGTTCAGGTGCAACCTGTTTAGCATAGGAGCCATAAGTGAATCGAATAGGGTTTTGGAGCATTTTATACTGTAACAAAAACGAACGCTCAGAAATACTATGTTGTCGGCAACTATTCCGGCTTCTACATCAGTTACTTCGTTCTTTCCGGATGCTCAGGCGCCTTCTTTGTCAGCTTCATTTCGGATCCTCACCTGCCTCAGTCTAAGGTTTAGGATGGAAGGTTTGGAGTTCAGGGTTAGCTAAGCATTGGTTTTGGGGTTCCCTTGGCTCTTTAGCTCCTTATTCAAGTATTCAATAGGGATTATCATCATCCCTGGCTCCTTAGCTCCTCCAATATCAAAGGTTCGTTAGGGTCTAGCAGTACCTGAAAACCAGACCCGAAACGCGCTGCTGCTTAGCTTCGCTCCGGCGACGGCAGAGTTACGCCGCCCCGCCTCAGAGCCGTGGGTTTTTTGACGGTGGATGGGGCAACATCTAAGCCCCAAACCCCAAACCCTGAACCCTAATCCCTAAACCCAAAATCCAAAACCCCTAAACCCCTAATCCCCTAAACCCCAAACCCTGAACCCCAAACCCTAACCCTGAACCCCAAACCCTGAACCCTAAATCCGGCAGCACATCCCCAAAACAGCCCGCCGCCAGCTAAAGCTGAACGTCGAAAGACAGGAGCCAAATCCAGGGGGGGGTCTCTTTGGAGGCTCAGGGGTAGTCATAAGTGGGGCTATAAGGGGTTTAAGGTTCCTTTAAGGGTTCCTTTAAAGGGTTCTATAGGGAATTAGGGTTTAGGGTAGTTATAAGTGGGGTTGCAAGTCCCCTAATTAGGGTTATAAGTATAGTTGCCCTAGCTATAACCCTACTTATAACTACCCAGGAACCTCCAAGTAGGGCCGAACCTGATAACCCCAGACCTCAACTCCCGAACCCCAGACCTCAACTCCCGACCCCGAATCGCATATCGTTCAGGCCTTACGATCCTACACCCGCAAGCACTAAACCCTTAATACTAAATACGAGTTTTGAACTGGATAACCCAACCCAGCGGATGCCATGTAGCAACAGCATTCAGTACTGGACCGCAGGACCTTCCTCGAATCATGAAGGAAGGCCCCTGTGCTAAACGCTAAGCCTTTGAAGCTGCGGAGAAGTGCTGGACCCTAAACCCTAAACCCTTAAACCCTAAACCCCTAAACCCCAAACCCTAAACCCCTAAACCCCTAAACCCTCAACCCTAAACCGCTGGCCCCATCCGTCAGTAGTCTAGGGCGATCGGCGCAACGCGTGGATACTGGACCGGCGAGATTCCGGCTTCGACTTTTAGGGTTCTCGGTGTACATGTAAAAACCTCGGGTTTGCTAGAAGGCTGTGGACCTAAGGTTTTAGCGCAAGCTTTGGGTAAGGTTTGGGGTTTCAGGTTCAGGGTTCAAGGTTCAGGGTTCATGGTTGAGGGTTCATTCAGGTTTGGGTCCAGGGTTAAGGGTTCAGAGTTCTGGGTTCACGCCTGGGGCTTCAGGGTCGAGGACTCAGCGATTCGCGATGTATGGAGCTGTTCGCAGTGCCTGAGATTCTGTTCTTCTTGTGGTATTGGGAAACAGGGATCCCCAAGCTAGCCTCCGAATAGTACAAATGGAAAAATGGAACCCCCCCCCCAAACTGCAGGAACCCGTCATGTACCATGAGGGGCCTAGGCTGGAATGTATTTGCGCTTAAGACCTTGTACGTCACGGGTTTTTCTGGCATGAAGGCGCCGGTGGAGTTCCCACGCCATGTTCCCGACAGAAGATTTTTATGGGGTAGAGCTGAGTGCTGGCATTGTGCACTTGCCACAATATGGTTCTCGCCATGTTCTCCCGGAGCTATAATCTAAGCCCGTTTCAACGGCTTCAAGCAGTTCCCTTGCCTTCACTCGTTTGCATCTTCCAGTTGCATCCAAGTGCTGTGAATCACTTGGTCGGAATTCATCTGCCCTGCTCTTGAAGAGGAGCAGACGGGACAGTGTTTGCAGTAGACTCGGAAGCACGGTACCCTAACCCTTGAACTCCAAACCCTAAACCTTAAGCTCCACCCTTGCGCATGAACCAGCCAGCCAGTTCTATGGCAACCCCACGGAACGGCTCAACTACTTGAAACGCCAATTCCCTGCAGGCCCTGGCCCTAAAAAAAAAAAGAAATGGGGATCGCAAGACTTAGTAACGCGATTTTGACTTTCTAGCCATACAGCACAGCATAATGTACCCCAGAATCGTCTTCTAAACATTAAGGCCCATGAGGAAGCCATGAGCCGAAACTTGAAGCCGTCAAAACTTGGTTCGAACGCGAAACCCTATGACCCTTAAGCCCGAAGCCTAGTTTAGAGACCTGAATTACCCAGAGTATCGTTTCGGGGGTATATCGAAGCAGACAATAAACAGGGCTTGGGGTATAACAGAGTCGGAAGATGATAGTAGCCCTCATGAAGAATATTGGTAATCAATCCGGCTTCTATACTGTTACTACGCCCTATGCCCTACATGAACCCCAGCCCACGCCTGCCACCCCTTGCAGTGGATACTTCAGGAATGGTAGGACAGCTCTGATTCAACCGAGCCCCAAGCTCCAGTCCAGCGGAAGGAAGAAGCGCAAAGCTAACATTTACAAGCCCGAGTCTAGAGCTCGCATCCTAGCCTAAACTTGAAGCACCCTCAGCCCCAATTCCCAACGCCCTAAAGCCTAAATCGCACATACTGTCAATGGGAAGACTGGGGCCATACTGATGGCCCCCGTCACCTTGCCGTCCAGCGATGATGGCACGCCTGCGGAGAGAGTTTGGGGATCTGACCCTCGGCATTGAGATCTCCGTATTGGGAGGCTGGACAGTTGAAATAGGATTCCCTTATCTTCGTTATGTACCTATGCTAGAATCTACCCTCCCTAAATCCTAAACCCTAAACCCTAAAGCCCCTAAACTAAACCCTAGTCCAAACAGGCTCTTTGTCTTTCCTTCGAACCTGGAAAGTGGCCCCAGGAGGCTGACAGGAAAAATCCCTCGCGAGATGGGTAGTGCTGTAGGCGTTGTGGTATCCCCATGTGGGAGTTTCCGAAAATTAGGGGGGAGCCTTATTCTGGGGTCCTCATAATCAGGATCCTATTATTTAGGGTACTTTGTTAGGGTCCCCCATTTTCGGAAACCCCCATGTAGTAAGCCCTGTTTCACTCAGTAAGGCCAATAGTAAAGCATCCGAGTATATAGGAACTCGAGAGATTAGGGCTCGAGGGTTGTAGGGCTTTTGGATTTCGGGCGTCATGTAGTCTTCGGAATCCGGCGGAGGACCTTACCCGCAAGTCCTGGAGCCCAAAATCATAACCCTAAACCCTCAACCGAGCCCAAGCCCTGAACCCATAGATCTCCGCAGAACCCTTACAGAACGAGCTGATACAGCCAAAGAGGTGCGATCCCCAAGGTGCGGCAGATTTCAACCTCCACGCCGCGGCACTCCGAGCCTAAACCATAAACCCTAAACCTGACCCCTAGGTTCAGCGTCCAGGGTTCAGGGTCTAGGGCCCCCGCACCCTAAAGAGCGAAAATGAGTCGGGGGTGTTGAAGCCCTCAACCCCAAAGCCTTTGACGGAACCCTTCAAGGAAGCATTAATCGGAAGAAGCTGCGTATCCGAGTTTGAGGCCTTCCCACAGCTTGGTGGGGAAGGTGCCATGAAAGCGGAGACTTTGAAAAAGGCTTGAAGCTTGAGATTTCTGAGCCCCGAACTCAAGGCATTGCTAACCTGCAAGCCGTAGAAAGGGCATTCTTTCCTATGCACCAGGGTTTACGGCTTAGAGAAATGGAGCTCGCAGGCCTTCGGGCTCAAGCTTTGTCGGTGCCATGACAGAGTTGCAGGGTTGCTTGGCTTTCGCCTGAGCTTCAAACCACGTACATCCAGGGCCTAATGGGGATTCTTTTTTAACTCCCGTAGGTTTAGGGTTAAGTTTAGTCTAGGGTTTAGGGATTCGGGTCCTTGCTTACATCTTCCACGGCCAGCTGCATGACCAGATCCGAAGCTACAGAGCCGTTGGCCACCAAACTACAAACCTTGTAACCGAACCCCTAAATCCTAAACCCACAACCTACTTCGAATCTCAATCGCAAACCCCTAAACCCCAAACCTGGGGTTTAGGCTAGAAAGCAAGGATCAGGATCCAGGCCAAAGCAATCTCCGAAAAGCCTTGAGACTTACGATTCCTCTCGTTGTCGCTGCTGGGTTAACCCAGAGAGCCCAAAATACCCCTTAATTAAGGAATATAGCCTAAATCATAATATGAATCCACCTCAGGATTGAAGGTACGCTATTCCTTAACTAAGGGGTATAGCCTAAATCATAATATGAAGCCCCTAATGATTCGGACCCAGAGTAGCCCCTTACTCCCTTTTCTAGGGCTTAGAAAAGGGCACCCTTTTTGTTTTCCTAGGTTACTCGTGGGTCCAGATGATGTAAGGTATATTCTTTAACTATGGGGTATTGAAGAAATCAGGATACACTCAAGGGTCCCGCCCGTTATTGTTGCGCATGAAGTAAGTGGGTTTACTATCCAGGAGTTTACATGAAATCTTCCAACCCAAAGCCCTGCACCCCGGGTATTGGGCTCTCTGGGTTTGTGGGCATGGCGCTGGCTCCCGGATCTTCGAGGCGGACCCCCCCGGCTGTTTTGAGAGCACTCTATTGGGGCCCCGGTAGGGTTGAGGGTTTAGGATTGGGGTTCAGGGTTTTGGGTTTAGGGTTAGGGTTTTGGGTTAGGGTTTAGGTTTAGTAAGTTAGGGTCTAGGGTTAGGGGTTAGGGTTTAGGCTTAGGGTTTTGGGGATATATTCTACTATGCCTATATTATAGGCCATGCAATGCGTAACCCTTGATAGAATAAGGACCCCAAGCTCAATGTAACCGCTGCTCGAATCCGCAACGGCCGAGTTGCCCTGGCCCCTGTACCTCTAACGCTAGACCCCTATCCTGGGCTTTGGAGTACCATACTTTAATACTTTTTTCTTAAAGAAACCATTATGAAATGAAAGTTTATGCTTTTTCTCCCTGGTTACTAAAAAGCCCAGTATCCCAAACCGTATCGACCTCTGAAACCCCCTTAAAGACCCCCGAAGTAGCGGCCAGAGACTGCCGAAACGATGAGGGGGGTGCGGGGAAGAGCAAGCACCCTGAAAACCTGGTTACTTTTAGGGTCCATTTCTTGGAGTGGTGGAGGGGTTCCGATTGAACCTCAATTTTTTCACAGCATTTCACTCGTCCCTGGCCCCGTTCATGCCGGGCAACCTTGGCTGAACCCTGAAACCCAAAGCGCGAAATCCTCAAGCCCCTAAACCCTGAACCCCTCCACGCAAACCCTTACTGCAACCCGAAACCCTTGTCCCTGGCCCCGAAACGCCAAAACCCAAGACCTTGATTTCTGGCCGAAGGGGTGTGTTGGTTTCTTCGTAGGGTACTTGGAGGTTCATGGGTAGTTATAAGTAGGGTCAAAAGTCTAATATGAGTTATAAGTATAGTACCCTACTTATAACTACCCATGAACCTCCAAGTAACTCACATACGAACGTAGGGGCCTGAAGCACCAGAAATCGTAAGTTTCATATGGGTGGTTGTCAAAATTAGGGCCCCTTTTTGGGTCCCAATTAGGGACCATAATTTTGACAACTACCCATGTATGCTTGGCAGAGACCTGTCTTGGGGCATAGTACCTTATACTATAAATTCTGAACCGAACACGAAATCTGAACCCCGGAGCCCTAAGCTCTAAACCCCCCAAACGAAGCCCAAACCTCTGAAATCGCGAACCCAAACCCCTAGAGCCTTTAATTCCGCATAGATCTCCGCAGAACCGTTGTAGAACGAACTGATACAGCCAAGGAGGTGCCATCCCCAGGATGTTGCAGATTTCAAAACCTCCTCGCCGGGGCACTCCGATCCACACCCTATACCCAACCCTTACATTCGGTTTTAGGATTTAAGAAAACAACCCTAAACCCTAAACCGTAAACCCTAAACCCTGAACCCTGCACCCTAAATCCTAAACCCTACCCTAAACCCTAAACCCTGCCCTAAACCCTAAACTCAAAGCCAAGAAGCCTTCTCGTCGTCCTTCGGGCTGAGGCGGCCATCCGCAGCTTCACGAACCCCCCGCCGCAGTGAGCCACGCCTGGGTTCGGGCTCCAGCACACTTCTTGGGGTTATTGGTTTCTTGTTCAGGAATTTAAAAATTTAAGCTACCATATGAAGGTAAACATGAAAGAAACTACGGGGGGGAGGGGCCGTATAGATCCCTACTATGGTGGCTTCAAGTAGTATCTTTAACCAGAGCCTCGGCTGGTGTGTAGAGGTTTAGGGCTTTTTTGAGGTTCGGGCTGCGGGGATCCAGGCACTAAAGCATTGAAGTGTGCGCGAAAAGGTCCAGTACCATGTTTTCATACGTCAGGGCTCTTGAGGTTTGCAGTAAGTAGATATGCACGGTTGTGTGTGATTGTGTGTGTGTGTGTGTGTAGTCTGTAGCGCGTCCCTATCCCCGGTCCCTGTTTGCTTTTCGGATATCCTCCTTACGAGTCATCGAATTGAGGCGCTTGAGGTTCAAGCATCTTCGTCTCGCAAGCATAGAAAGGGCGTGGCGCTAAATCTTGCGGCCGCAACATGTTGAACATGACGGATTACCTGGATTGATTTCCGGAAGCCTTCACCCTTCGCGTGATGCCTACTTGGAGGTTCATGGGTAGTTATAAGTGGGGTTATAAGTCGGATAACTATACTTATAACTCATACTAGGGCGCTTCTGCAAGGCTCCAGAGCCGAGGCCCCTACAGCCCGGACCCTAAACCTGAGAACCTGCGCGAAAAAGATCATCCATAGTAGAAGCCAGAAAGTTGAAACATTAGTCTCCTCATGCCCTTAAGGTGAAGCACAGGGGATTCTAGCACTAATCCTCCTAAATCCATGTTCCCACTTTCTGGGATTTGCTTCCCTAAACCTAGAACTCTCACACCGAGACGAGATCCTCTGGCTTCCCAGGCTCGGGCCCTAAATCCTAAACCCTAAACCCTAAACCTTAAACCCTAAACCCTAAACCCTAAACCCTAAACCGAAGCAGCTCACCAGCAAAGCTCAAAAACCTGAGCCCGGATCGACCCAAACCCCTACCTATAGTCTCCATTGTACCAGGGCTACTGGGCTCCTGTTACTATGAGTTTAGGGTTTAGGGTTTAGGGTTAAGGGTTTACCTATAGTCTCCATTGTAGTTCCTTTTTTGGTTAACCAATTTTTTTTGGTTAGGATCCCATAATAGAGTTTTTGGTTAGCCAGAAAAAGGAACTACAATGGAGACTACAGGTACGAGCCCGATACCCAAACCCGAAACCTATTTGCATGCTTTGTTGACTTTTGTAAGCAGGGTTCGGCAATATTATAATGCTTTACTATATTAGTTATAGTGTACGATATGGTATTATCATGTTGTATTGGATTACGTTGTAGTATGTTTCAATATACTATATGATGTTATACTATATTATATTATATCTTACCATATCATACCATATCGTATCATATCATATCGTGGTCTATTCTATTCTCCTCTACTAATATAATCATATTGCGTTGTATTACTCTACATTTGCAAGGTGACTGGCCTGGGGTTCACGTCGCTCATGGCGACGAGAACTGGACATTGGGCCTCCAGGCATGACCGTGGAACTACATGACCTAGGCATTAGGGCCATCAGACGGATTCCCACAAGTTTTTGAACTAGCCATATCCGGAGGCAGTGTAGGATGTGCTTTCGTTGCATGGTCTGGGTATCTTAAATTCTTGCCCTTTGGCTAGTGATCCGCACGCATGCTGCTGTTCCAATTTCTTGCCAAGCACACCTAGCCAGCCCAAAACCCTAAGCCCTTTTCTTGTGAAGAGGGCCTTAAAGACACATGGCTTTTTTTCTAAACCCTCTTCCCTCCTTGACGAAGCTATGGGCTCAGAGACTCAGCCTATAGGCCCAGCCCGTCTCGACCCAGTGGCCGAAGCACAGACTCAATGATGCTTGTCTGGGAGCTCTTCGGGGCTTTCTGCGCTGTGCAGCTTCTGGGCTACTGTTCAGGAACGTAGTTTACGCGCATCTAGAATCTAGAATCTAGAGTGAATGCATTGCAGATAATCTGGGTTCCTTGTCGTGGCAACTTGAAAGAATATCCCAAACCCTGAACCCTACACTCTATAGCAGGCCTTATAATCATTCTTAAATGAACCCTTAAACGGAACCCCTTCTTAAACCCCTCAAACCAGAGCGGAGGCTTTCCGTGGCCTGCCCCTTCGGAGGTGAGGGTCCCTTGCCTGAAGGGCACCCGCCTTTGGAGGGCCGCCGTTTGAGCACCTACCCGGGCGACTGGGCTCCTGTTACTATGAGGGTTGAGGGGTGAGGGTTGAGGGTTTAGGGTTGAGGGTTTAAGGGTTAAGGGTTTAGGGTTTAGGGTTGAGGGTTTAGGGTTCAGGGTTATATGAGGGTTTAGGAGTGAGGGCTTAGGGTTTAGGGTCTAGCGGTTTAGGGTTTGGAGTTACCAAAGCCTAAGTCCAGTTGACCAATAATTTGCTGTAGATTATGGTGGCTTAAGTTAAGTTCCTAAGCCATGAACCCTTGTAGAGCTCTTGGAGGAACGCTGAGCTGTGGCAAGTTAAACGAAACTCCTTAAGACGAACCCTGATCCTCGGTAGAAGCTCGCAAAACCTGCACCCTAAACTCTCAAACCTGAGTTACTTAGAGCTTCGTCACGGGTTACTATGAGGGCTGCCATGTAATGTGTTTAGCAACACCCTGAACCCCAAGGCTATCTTGTGGACGACTCCTAAACCCTAGACCCTGAACCCTGAAAACCCTCGACCCTAAACCCTAAGACCCGAAAAACCCTAAACCCCTCAACCCAAAACCCTAAAACCCTACAGCCCTAAACCCTAAACCCGGAACCCGAAGGCTATCTCGTGGACGACTACGCCGACAATCGTGGCAGCCTCTCCAGCTCTGGTCCCGGTTCTCCGAGCCCGTGGCCGACGAACCCCAGCTGGAACCCCTTCCTTGACACGCTGCTGGGCTCTTCTTCGGGGTTCTTAGGGTTTAGGGTTTAGGGTTCAGGGTTCAGGGTTCAGGGTTTAGGGTTTAGGGTTCAGGGTTCAGGGTTTAGGGTTTAGGGTTGAGGGTTTGTGGGCTTCTATAAAAAATCAGGGTTCCTCTTAAGGTTTTTCATGTAAGCTACCACAGTTTAGTTTAAAGTTGCCATGATAGGGATCTCTAGTATCTAGTATGGTCTCCCCATTATAGTAACTTCACATAAACTTTAAATGCCTCAGCACGAACCCAGGCTGGTGCAGAAGTCTGCCGACATGGGCGATGCAGATCTCTGCTACTGGTCATGGCAGACACTGCCGGGGCCTGGGATGAGAGAGGCCGTGCCGTCTGTAAGCTTCTGGGTTCCTTTTAATTAGGAACTTCGTTATAAGTTTTTTTTCTTTATGGGATGTCCCTATCCTCATTTTTGCTTATGTGCTTTTTGGGGCCCTATTTCATGAATGTAGTGTGCTGGGGCGGTACTTAGGGCTCCTTTAAGAGTTGTATATTTGCTATAAGGGTTGCTGCGCGCTTAGGGTTTATGGTTAAACAAGCAATATAGCTAATTAGTTTAAGTTTGAGTTACCATAATAAGGAAAACATATTGTTGCCACAGATCCCGATAATGATAGCTTAATTTAAGTTCCCTAGCAAGAACCCAGGCTTGGAGGACGTGAACCTGTGGTTTCAAAACACGAATGGCGAGGCGGCCAACTTTGGGGACATGGCGGTGAAGAGGATGCAGAGCTACTCAGTAGCTGAGTGGGTACACGGTTTAGGGATTTAGGGTTTAGGGTTTAGGGCTTCGCACTTTTGGAATCATATTGTCTCGTAAAGATCTGAAAGTGTACACTCTTGGGGACTTCTGAACTCGGCAACTCAGAATATGTGAATGCGGATGGACCTGTCATGTGGACGGGCTGCTCGCTCGGATCTACACTTCGCAAGGCTGGATTCTTGTTAAGAAACTTCATGTATGTTACCGTGACAAGGAAGCCGTATTATTTACTATAGACCCCTATTAGGGTAACTTAAGTTAAGTTTCTGAACAACGAACCTGCAAGGCGATGTGTGACAACAACATGTCTGCGAGCACCGTGAACGGAGGGCGCATGGAAGATTGTGCGCTCGATGCGGTGTACAACCAGACGCTTATGACGCCGACCGCCATTCTGATCTTGAAGTTCCGTAGCTCCACTGTGGAGCAGTTGAAAAACATCGTGCATCTTTGGCGCACGGATAAAACTGGGCCAACGTCGCATGGGCCTCAGATGATGTCTAGCCTGGTCCTCGAGAAGGGATGGGGCTCGGGCGGGCAGATCATCTCCAAGACCGTACCATGCTCCCAGATCCCTGAGAAGTTCAAGTACCAGAATCTGGGCGACTGTGAGCAGATGGGCGACAATGGTGTCCTACTTGCTGCTGGGTTCTTGTTAAGGAACTTCATGTCAGTTACCACTAAAGCGATCTATAGTAGATAATGTGGTTTCCCTTAATTTTGGCAGCTCAAACTAAGTTCCTTAACCCTAAACTCCATAGCAGCCCTGGAAGTAACCCTCTCAGAACCCCTAAAGGAACCCTAAACTCTATATACCCTATACGGTTGATGATATAAATCCTGCATTACACATAATAAGGAATATACCATAATTCCCATAGTTTAGGGTCCTTAAGGTAGTGCAGGATTCATATCATCAACCGTAGTACCCCAAAAAAGGAACCCTATACAACGAAGCCACGAGCTGAGGCTGACGAAGCCTTCCAAGTCTGGAGCAGCCTCTAAGTTCTGAAGTACCAGACTTTCGTTTCGGTTTAGGCTTGAGGGTTTAAGGTTTAGGGGTTGAGGGTTTCAGGGTTCAGGGCCTTAGGGTTTAGGGTTTGGGGTTAGGGGTTGAGGGTTTAGGGGTTAAGGGTTTAGGGTTTAGGGGTTAAGGGTTTTTGGTTTAGGATCATTAATGTGGGGGGACCTGTTCCTTAAAGGAACCAACTTAGACGAGTGCTTTGGGGTATCCACATTAGGGGGGACCTGTCCCTTAAAGGAACCAAATTAGAAGAGTTTTTTGGGTATCAAAATTAGAAGAGGATTTTGCAGCGTATGATACGTTACTTTCTCACAGGAAACCCATGGTGAAATAGGAGCTCATACTTGATTCTCCTTGGTTAGTTCAAAGCCCAGGCCTGTGCAGCATCACCAAGGACAACTGCCCAGGAGTCACATCGACCTCGTCAGAGGCCCCAGGGATATTTAGTGTTTTAGGGAGTTGGGTTCGGGCTTAGTATGCAGGATTTAGGGTTTAGGGTTTTAGGGCTTTTGGTTTAGAGATTTTGGGGTTCAGCTAGAGGGTTTCATAAAAACCCTCAGGGGGGTTTAGGGTTTTTGGGATTTTGGTTGAGAGCTCCGGGTTTAGGGTTTTGGGTGTATTCGACCTCCTGAGACAGGCTTCGGGCACTTCGTCTTCACATCCCATGGCGGTGGGCGCCGCCCTCCTCTTCGGCGTCTTCTTGTCGGCGATTTGAAGACGGGTCGGGCATCCCTAATTTACTGAGCTTTGGAGTACCATGCTGTAATACTTTTTTCTGAAAGGAACCAGTATGAAATGCAAGTTTATACTTTTTTCTCCTTGGTTACTTAAAAGCCCAGTTTAGTTGACTTTGCAATTTTTGAATGCCGGGCACCGAAGCCGCCAGAGCCTCCAATTTCGAACCCCGACATGCTGCAAGGAAAGTCCCGAGAGGATCCCTGGAAGCCTGAACCCGAACACCTCAACCTTCAGAAGCTTTCAATGCTACACTAAAGCCCCAAAAAGCAACCCTAGGCACTATAAGCCCTACACTCCACAGCAAGTTTGAGCCCGAACACTTCTGGAAGCTCGTAAAACCCCCGATTACCACCTCCGTCGCGTAGCGATTGAGCTCTGAAATAGAGGTTTGATTATTTGGTAAACATCGCATTGCAAGCTCTTTGTACGCGTAGTATAACCAGCCCCAAAGTTCTATTTTGGATGTTCATGCCCCTACAGCTTGTATTATGTATTGGAAGTGGCACAGTCGAGGAGGCATAGGTTGCTCCGCACCGCTCGAGCCAGTTGTCTTGTGCTAAGCATATATCTGGTGAACGTGAAACGCTTCCAGATGGCAGTAAGAATAGCAAGTCGCAGACCTTTGAAGGCAGTGCTTGCTGAAACTGGCGTGTGGTTGTATGCAATGCAACTATGTACCCGCCTCTCTCTCTCTCCTCCCTCCCTCCCTCCCTCCCTCGCCTCGCGCTCTCTCTCTCTCTCTCTCTTTCTCTCTCTCTCTCTCTCTCTCTCTCTCTCTCTCTCTCTCTCTCTCTCTCTCTCCGTGCACAGCTACCACTTTGCTTCCTGGAATCTGCACTGCTCGATTGCTCGATTCCGCGAAGCAAGCTGAAAGCTTCTCTTGCATCCCTTAGCCTGAACCTCGAGCCAGGAAGATTCAACGGGTTTTGGGTTTAGGGTTCCAAGCTTAATCCCAAACCTCCCGAACCCTAATTCTTAGGATAAGTTCTGCAGCAGAACACCCTCAACCCCAACTGCAAGGATCTTGATTCCGGCAAACCCCACGAAGTTCTGGGTTTCGGAACCCTGAACTCTGAGCCCTAAACCCTGACCGCCTTTCCAGCCCCGGACACATGAGGTAAACCCGAGCAAGGCGCTCTGGAGTGGAATCTCACAGTCCTCAAATCTAAACCTGAAACGCTTAAGCCTTAAACCCGCAACACTACAACCGAAACCACGAAACCGCCAACCCTAAACAACCAGCCGTTCGTCGCTTGCGCCATGGGCCGATCGCACTTCGAGAGTGCGGAGGTTGGCATTTCTGTGCACGGAGCTTCGTGAGGCTCATGAGGCTCATGTGGGAGTTTCCGAAAATTCGGGGTACCTTATTTGAGGGTCCTTATAAAAAGGATCCCAGTATCTAGGATGCTATACCAGGGTCCCCTATTTTTCGGAAACTCCCATTTAGACACCGTGCGCCAAACTCGACGCTTTCTTGCAAGACTAGTCGCACTACAGGAGACCTTGATGTAGTTGACCAGTTTCAAGGATCTCAGGTGCCAGGCATGTGACGGACAAGCCTTCTTAAACGAATTTTGGAAGACTCTTGGCTTTGAGTTGCAGTAGCTCGCCCTGGCACAGCTGACGGACGACTGAGCATGCGAACATATGCAAAGTAGTTACGAAATACTCCTGCTTGTTTATGGATGATGCCCTAAACCTCGTGCACAAATCCGTAGTTAATCGCAAAGCCATCTGAAATTACAGAAAGCCCTAATCACGGATAACACGCGAAGCTGCCAGTATGTTTGGAGTTTGGAGCCTAGGGTTTAGGTTAGTCAGCCAGAAGCCTGTAACCAAAGACCTTCTCAAAGAAGCGCCCCTAAACTTGTAGACCCTAGACCCTAACCCCTAAACCCTAAACCGTTTTAAGTATGTTGACAGCCCGGAGCCTTCGCCGAAACTCCCCTGATCCTCAATTCAAAAAACCGGCAGGATTATGTAGCATGGGTGGAGAACCCTCGCCGCGTCGTCTACGTCGAATGGCGCAAGGCGGCCTCCACGCAAATTGAAAGTGTCGGGTTTCAGGGATTGGAGTCTAGGATTACTTTAGGGCTTTGGTTTTAGGGTTTAGGAGTTTACGAGCATTGAGCTTAGCATTACTCATACGCATTCTCAGGCAGTGATTATAAGTAAGTCAGACATGATTAAAATGTGAAAACTAAGGCCCATGTTGGACTCAAAGGAAAACTACACCTGTGCCGCAGGCCGATCCTCTCTTCCGCAGAAGTTTTAGACAGCCTCGGAGCGCTGTAAGTCAGCTTAGCGACCCTAAACCCTGATATTCCTCTGAACCTCTAGCCCTATGAGTCTATAACCCTATTCCCCGCGAGCCCTACAAAGCCTATAAGCCCTAAACTCCAAAGCCTCCATGGCCCCCTGAACCCCGAAGCCTTAGCTAAAACCTTCCCACGAACTGTGAACCCGAGCTGTTAAGGCAAAGCACCAAGAGCCACCCAAACGTAAAACCGTCAGGAGTACCTCATACGAAGGTTCTGCGGAAGATCCTTTATGAGGGTGCTTATAAGGGTTTTAAAGTCCCTGTGAAATTTGAGTAGAATGTACTCCCAAACCCCATTCTAATGACCAGGGCGCAAGCTAAACTGCAAAGCTCCGGATCCTCAACACCCTGACTGGGCTCCTGTTAAGCGGCTTCCATGGAAGGTACCATAATAAGGAAACCATATTACATATTGTTTGCAATATATATATATATATATATGTATGCATATTATGGTAATTAATGTAAAGTACATCTTTTAACAAGAGCCCAGCTGAGCCTCCAGACCCGAAGCCCTGAACGACAAGCTGCAGGGAGAGGCACTCGCCAAACAGCGAAGAAGCAGAAATCAGCAGGTGAACCCTAAACGATAAACACTTCTGAAGGGTGGCTAGCTCTCCTGGCCTTTCTGGCCTTGGTGTAGCAGACCTGGTTTGCAGTCATCAAAAAGGAGTTCAAAAAAACACTAAACGCGCTAGACCGCACAAGCCATTGTATAGGCACCCTGAATATCAGAATATCAGCCTTGCCTGTAAGGCCTTAAACCCTATCCCTAAACCCGGCCTAAACCCTAAACCCTGCAAACCCTAAACCCGAAGCCTTGTCTGCAAAGTAATGTAGGAACCTGGTTAAGAAACCTTGGGCCTTGATTAGGGTTCCTTATATGAATCCTACTATTCTGGGGGTGCTAGGCCCGGGGTTTCTTAATCAGGTTCCTACATTAAACCCCGTACCCGAGGGCGCTGAGTTCGCGAAGGTACGCCACGAGAAGAGCCGAGGATTGACATCGCACTCCTGGCTCGAAGAGCCTTGGTGGCCCTTTCTTTGTGGTGTAGGGTTTAGGGTTTTCAGGGTTTAGGGCTTAGGGTTGGTGGCCTTTGTTTCTTGTGTAATTTAGGGGCCTTTATGATTAGAATAGGGTTCTGGGGGCTCCTTATGATAGTTGTAGTATAAGGTACCACCAAAGTTTTTGCAGGTTTTATTCCAATAGGTGTCCTATCCCTGAAAGCCCAAGCCCCAAAACACTAAACCCTCATGCCAAAGCCTTACGCCCTAAGCTTTGGAAGTCTAGCTTACACCCTAATCCTAAACACACACACACACACACAGCCTTACACCGGCGACCTCTGGCCCCGATCTTCTACTACGTACGGGCGACCTTGACCACTCCGGATTTTGGCATTGAGGGGGTAGGTTGTAGGGTTGAGGGTTTATAGGGGGTTTGAGTTAAGGGCTGAGGGTCAGAGGTTTAGTATACCGGCAAAACCCCTGTGGAACCTACGTTTTTCGGATTATCAGTTTGGTTTTCTTAACTTTCTCCTTAACAAGGCGGGCTTTTATACGGTCCAAGTAGACCGTAAACCCTAAACCCCGCGTCTTCAGCCCGAGTCCTTTAGCCTCAAGTTGCAGGTCAGCCTCCTCGATGGCCGGAGGCTGCGGCTCGAGATCTATGCAGATCAAGGCAAAAGGACGGTGATGTTAAAGATTTTTGGGTTTAGGGTTTAGGGTCCAGGGTTGTGTTGTCAATCTTTTAAGGGGTTTTGAGCTGTTTTAGTGTTTCGAATTTAGGAAGACAAGCGCAAAGACAGCCTTGAACACCAGGGTTTGCGTTAAATGTCGCGCTGATAATAAGGTGCTATGCCATGCCTTGTACATATCAGTGCTTGTTTGCTTCGTCGCAATGCCCTCTTCCATGACTCTATCTACTAAGTACGAAAGTGTCGACGAGCATGCTATTTTCAGGGCATCGGGAAATGTGGCTGCCTCTGACTGAAGCAGGCTATACCGAGCTCCACTACGATCCGGCCAATAAGAGCGACAGCCGCTTTTTCGACCCGCAGAGTACTCTCTATGACGACAGGGCAGCAGAGAGCCACGATCTCGCCACGCGGCAGCATGTAAGGCATCGATTGCAGTTGTTTCACCCGGACACTCTGAAGCCTAGATCCTAAGCCTAAATGCTTAAACTCCCATTAGAGATGACCAGTCACCCTGAACCGCCTTCCCGCAACTGCCGGAGTTTGGGTGTAGGGTTCAGGGCCATGCACCCCCTTCTGCAACCCGAAAGGCCTGCACCCTAAACCGCAAACTGCGCAGAAATTGGAAATTGTAAACACTCGGCTCAAACGGAAACGACTCAACTCTTGCCTTTCAGCGACAGCTCCCCGCTCCCCCACCTAAAGCCTGTAAACCTTAAGTCCTAAATCCCAAATCCTTAACCCGAAAACCGAACCCCCCAACCCAACCCCTCCCCTCCCCTCCCCTCCCCTCCCCTCCCCTCCCCTCCCCTCCCGCCAAGGCCCGGCCACTCACAGCGGAGACGCTCACGCGCGAGGCGAAAGAGCTGGCTCGCAGGAGACCCTACTCCCTCAGCGGCCCCAAATGCGATTGGAGAGGGCTTGGGGGTCAGGGGTTTAGAGCGTAGGAATTTAGCGTTTGGGGTTTAGAGTGTAGAATTTTCGGGTTTGGGGTTCAGGGTGTAGGACTTTAGGGTTTTAAGTTTAGGGTTGGGGGTTTCGGGTTTGGGGTTCAGGAATGAGTGGGGGTGGGGGGGGGCCTTGGGCCTTCGGCCAGCAGGTTAAGGCTAAGAGTTTTGGGCCTTGGGGTTTAGGCTCTTTGGGTATGTACCCGGACCCCATAATTAATATAAGCTACCCGTTTTAGGGCTCCCTAAGTTCCCTACTATGATTTCTTTCTTTTAAGTCCCTAAAGAGGTAGGTTATTTGGGGTTAAAGTAAGGTTGAGAGTATGTAGGGCTTTCGGGCTTTAGGGATTTAGGGCTTCAGGTTTTTTGAGGCTCGGCCAGAGCTCGGGGCTTACAAGAAACGGAGGTTTGAATATGTTAGGAGACTACTTGGAGGTTCAGGGGTAGTTATAAGTGGGGTTGTTCCCCTACTTAGGGTTATAAGTATAGTTACCCTATTTGTAGCCCTACTTATAAATACCCATGAACCTCCAAGTAAGGAAAGCATGTTTCGTTTGTGGGTTCTTTAGCTTCGCTAAGTTACAATGGTGGTCGGTGCCGGGAACTTCTTTTGGTGCAATCTTCTGTACCAGGTCAGTCCTGGAGTGCCTGTGAACTCGCGTGCGATGAAAAGCTTGTCGGACCGATTCCAGAAGCCCTGTGAGTTCCCGGATGCACTGCTAATTTCCACATCGCAGACAGTCGCTACGGAAGGGCCGTCGACAGGCACGTGGGAGAGGATCATGCCTGATGAGCTGGTTCATGCTTACCTTCATGCTGTGGCCCGGGACGCTCGAGACTCCACTGTCCCACCAGCTGTCATGAAGCAATGGAGGAAGCATCTGCTCTCGTGCCCTTTCAAAATCGTGTTTGCAGTCGGTAGTTGAGTTCCTGTAGCAGATACCGAGATACGGGCTTCCTCTGTGCGGGGCTCCTGGTCATGGTGTCGTGGGGTTTACTACAGGGGCCTGAGTACTTAGTAATATTACATGCCCTCATCACGTATAGTCCCTGCCTGGTTAACCTTTAATCAGTACGCCACCAAAAAGCCCGTTCCATTTTCACTGGTCGCTAGATTCCGCTAGATTATGTTGGTTGCTGGCACTGCTGGGGCCCATGCTTTGTTGTTGGAACTCCAAACTCTAAACCAAAAGCCCTCGATCCAACAACTTTGTATGAAGGCTAAATAGTCAATACATTGATCATGGTCTACCCTAAAAGTCTTCGTGCTAGAATTTTCACAGTGCAACCCCCCAATGCCTGTTCTAGTTATTAATGCCACCGTATCAAACCCTCTACAAACCTCTCAGACACAATATGACACTGCTACAAACCCATATAAGGCCCCCCAAACTGAAACCAGAACACACCACCCAAAACACCAGACAACCCCAAACCCTGAACCCGAAACCTTCATAAGCTCAACCAAAAGCCCCTAAACCCTCAACCCTAAACTTACAAAAAGCCCTACCCTAAACCCTAAACCCTAAACCCCTAAACCCTAAACCCTAAACCCCTAAACCCTAAACCCTAAACCCCAAACCCTAAACCTAAAAAAAAGGCCCTAGGCCCCCCAAAGCCGAGCTTTTTCAAGCTTTGCTCTCTCGAGGTGAGTTCAACTGCCACCACTTTGTGCTGGAACTCTGGCGCCTTCACTGAATAGGTTTTGGGGCGCAGGGTTTAGGCTGTGGGGTTTAGGATCTGGGGTTTCAGGTTTGGGGGTTTAGGGTTTGGGGTTTACGGGGGTGGGGTTTGGGGTCTAGAGTTCGGCTTTAGGGTTTGGGGTTTAGGGTTGAATGATTTCCCGTACTGTTCCTCGGGGTTCTTCAAGGAAAGTATACTAGCATGTATTGCAACAGCTCTATGTTAAGTAGACACCTGTTTTTCCGTTTTTGGTTTGAGGTACAAATGGGCTTTTAAAACAGAAAGGATACGCAAAGCAAGGTTAAAGATCCTAACAGCATGATCCGCGCCACAACGACCTCCTCCTGTGGGAGGAAGCAGTTGGAAGCAACAGCCGAAAGGCGCCAAATCAAAAACCACAAACCAGGACCCCAAACGCCGAGAGTCTGCCATGAAGTCTTCCAGCCTCAAATATACCCGGTTGAAGCCTCAAACCTAAACCCTGCACTGTAAACCCTAAATCCTAAACCCTGAACTCTAAACTCTGCACCCTAAGCCCTGAGCCCAAAAACCCTACACGTTGAGCCGGGAAGCCACGCCAAGGAACAGCATGGTCGTCGACAGATTGAAGTCCCAGCACTACCCAGCGACTTGATGCTCTTTTCTCCCAACCCTAAACCCGAAACCCCTAAACACTAAACCCTGACCCCTAAACCCTGAGCCTTAAACCCTGACCCTTAACCCCTAAACCCTAAACCCCTATAGGGTGTTGGGGTTGGACTGAGCCAAGTCCTGTCGGTGTAGAACGTCACCACAACACGACTGATGTGCCCAACCGTCGGAGCTCCATATAGATGAATGGGGCATTTTTAATTGCTTTGACGATGGTCATAGTAGTAATATCAGTAATCATAATAGCGCTAGTAGTTTTGAGGAAAATCTGAATGCCAATACTACTAGCAATAGTAATTGTGATAATACTGGTAACAGTAATACTAATAACAACAATAAACAAACTAATCACAGTACTAAAAATGATAAATTTTGAGCTGCAGTTGGGGGTCGGAAGCTGTGTAAGGGCCAAGTTCGAGCTCTGTCATGGCATCATGAGGACTCCTTCAATGGGTCCCTTAAGGGTAGGAGCCTCGACGACTAGCAGCATGATGCTGTTACCGGAAGACGGAGTAATTCCCGACGTGGTGTAGTAAGGTGCCGCTGAAAACCTGGAAACCGATGTCGATATCTGTTCAGTTCTTCTGTCCCGAGACGCTACAGTACACCAGAAAAGCCACGATATCCTCATGAGTTGTTTTTTCGGCTTCAGGGTTTGGGGCTGCTTTTTCAGCTCAGGGTGCAGGGTTGAGGGTGTTCGGTTTCGCGGTCGGAGTTTAGGGATTTTGTCCCAAATATTTATGACTAGTATCCTCCTATGGCCCGTTATATCGGTGATACGATAACCATTGAAGGGAACCACAGACCTCCAATCGCACCTTTCTCAACCCTAAACCTTCAACCCTAAACCCTAAACCTTAAACCCTAAACCCCAAACCCTAAATCTTCAACCCTAAACCCCAAACCCTAAATCTTCAACCCTAAACCCCAAACCCTAAATCTTAAACCCTAAACCACAAACCTTAAATCTTAAACCCTAAACCTTGAACCCAAAATCCTTAAGGCCCTCGACCGGCAAGCTATCAGGATCGAGCGAAGATCGGCTTGCTCTGGGGCTTCGAGGCGGCTCTAGGGGTTGTCTTGGGGGTACTTAGAACTATTTTTAAAGTGTTGGTTATTACATTTAACCCCTAAGAAAGAGCTAAAATTATAACTCTTGCTAGGGTTCTAAGTTCAGTATAGCTGTAACTACCCGAAACCCTCCACACGGTTGAGGGTTTAGGGTTTAAGGTTTAGAGGTTGGGGGGTTTGGGGTTTTCGGTTCAGGGGTTGCGGGTTCAGGGTTTAAGGTTTAGAGGTTGGGTGGTTTGGGGTTTTTAGGTTCAGGGGTTGCGGGTTCAGGGTTTAAGGTTTAGAGGTTGGGGGGTTTGGGGTTTTTAGGTTCAGGGGTTGCGGGTTTAGGGTTTAAGGTTTAGAGGTTGGGGGGTTTGGGGTTTTGGGTTCAGGGGTTGAGGGTTTAGGGTTCAAGGTTTAGGGAGCAGGGGTTGAGGGGTTAGGGTTTAAGGTTTAGAGGTTGAGGGTTTAAGGTTCAGGGGAGGGTTTAGGTTTATTTTTCATTTTATGGAATCCCTCAGCGATAGAATATCAGAATTAAGCCCGACGCCCCTGACACCTCAAATATACCCTTCTTTAGCCTTACGTATTAAACCCCTGAAAATACCTTTAGCCCCCCACCTTTTACCTTAACTTCAGCTCAAACCCTATCCCAGCACTTTCGGCTTCTTGTTTCTAAGCCCCCAGCTCTTCAGCAACAAAGTCCCCAGTCGAGAACCCGAGCCGGACCTCTCGAGCTGAACTGTCAGGAGATTCCAAAAAGCAGGAGGGGTTGGGGTTTAGGGCCGAGTATAGGGTTTACAGATACTTGTAGGATTCAGGGCTACCTTTGGGGGTTAGTATAGGTGTTTCGAAACGAAACGGGCTCTACATGAGGCAGGGGATGCAGGATTATGGCTTTGACCCATGTACTCAAAGCACAGATCACAGATCGTGCAATGTTTGGGCTAAGGCGCTCCGGATTGAACACCATGCGAGGTCTGGTGCGGCGGCGGATTCTACTTGCGCTGCACTGTCTCGCCCGATGCATGGGTATCGGATGGATGGTGCGCGCAGCATCGTTGGATGTTGCGGGTGTAGGTTCTAAGGGTTTAAGAGGGTATACCCGAAACTTAAAACCCGCAACCCCCACACCAAACCCCAAGCCCCCAAGACCCCAAACCCCCAATCCGAGTCTTTAACACCATCCTAGTAGTAGAGTAGGTAACCTTGATATAACCTTTTTGGGCTAGTATAGTCCCTATATAATCGCTATATATCCAAAAAGGTTAACCTTTAGTTTCCCATGACACCCGACAAGTAGGCCATAAGCCCCAAACCCTGAATCCTACATTGTAAACCCGCAACCTGGGGCATGATCTGGGAGTTTCCGAAAATATGGGGTACCTTATTTTGGGGTCCTTACAATAAGGATCCTACTATTTAGGGTGCTATATTGGGGTTTTGTATTTTCGGAAAATAATGATCCTACTATTTTAGGGTGCTAGATTAGGGTCCCCTATTTTCGGAAACTCCCATGTTCAGCACCATACGGTCGAACTTTAACACCGGCAGCCCGCATTCAGATCAAGCCGACCCGTTTTTGGGCTTAGGGGTTCGGTTTCGGGCGTAGGGTTTAGGTTTTCGGTTTGGGGTTTAGGCTTTAGCCGAAGCCCTGAACCCCAGCGCCAAACCTGAGAACTTGAACCCCTGGCACCCACAACCCTGCATACACGAAGACTTAGATCCTAAACCCTGCGAGCCTCCCTAAACCCCAAACCCGCCCTAAACACTAAACCCCTAAACCCTAAACCCCAAATCCCAAACCCCTAAACCCTAAACCCCCAAACCCCTAGACCCCAAACCCCAAACCCCTAAACCCGAAACCCCGACCTCATAGATCCCTTATCGAACCCTTTAAGGAAACCTGTAACTTGAGAAGCCTTCTCTAAAGAGCCCTAAACCCTTCAAGGGACTCCGAACTCTCAAAAGCCCTAAGCCCTAAACCCTAGACCCCAAACCCTTAAACCCTAAACCAGGCACCCTAGCCCCTAAACCCTAAACCATACACCATAAACCCCGAACTCTCAAAATCTCAGCGGCAGGAAGTGGTCGGGCCATGGCTGCAAGGCGTCGCCGCCTCCGTGGGGCGTCCCATGGACCCAAGCGGCTCACTGGCAGTCGAGGGGTTCCTTTTAAGGGGTTCCGTTTAAGGGTAGATTTCTAGGGTTCCTTTTTCAGGGTAGGGTTCTAGGGGTTCCTTTTAAGGGTCGGGTTGTAGGCTTTGTAGGGTTCCTCTTGGGGTTTCGGCTTCCGTTTCAGGGTTGGGGTTCTGGGGTTCCTTATAAGGGTAGGGTTGTAGGGTTCCTTTTAAGGTTGTGGGGTTCCTTTTTAAGGGCAGGGTTGTAGGGTTCCTTTTAAGGGTAGGGTTCTAGGGGTTCCTTTTAAGGGTAGGGTTGTAGGGCTCCTTTTGAGGGGTTACGGTTCTTTGCAGAGGGCTTCTTGAAGTTAAAGGGTTCCTTTTAACTTGGAGGTTCAGGGGTAGTTATAAGTAGGGTTATCAGTCCCCTCATATGAGATACAAGTATAGTTACCTTACTTGTACCCTGGGGTTACCATGAACCTCCAAGTAGGGGTTTGGGGTTCAGGGGGTGTTTAGGGGTTTGTGGTTTAGGGTTCAGCGGTTTGGGGTTTAGGGTTTAGGGGTTTGGGGTTTAGGGGTTTAGGGTTAAGAGGTTTTAGACAGGTTTCGGGTTCAGGGTTTGGGGTTTAGGGCTCAAGCATAAGCCGAGCCGCTGGAATAAATAGAAGTAGTATACCTCAACAGTAACTTCTCGCTGAATGATTCAGGCCTCAAGGGTACTCTGGTTTAGGTTTAGGACAAGGTGATATACGTATACACATATATCTATATACACACATGTGTATATATATATATATATATATATGTATATATATATATATATACAGTCATACATATGTATCCTTTGCTTCAATATACGCGATTAGCTAAGGATAGAAGGAGATCTCGAGCTTCATTGGCCCTCCGGGTACTGTAGGGCTTTAAGTTGACGGAAGGGTTTAGGGTATTTTTTGGTTTCGGGTTTAGAGTTTAGGGTTTATCTTGGGGCTGGACTTTGGTTGTTCGTCCTTTTGGGGTGTGGGCTTTGGGTGTGGGGCGTTGGGGTTTATGTTGTAGGATCCAATGTGTAAGCGAGGTTGGTTGACCTTGCACACTTGGAGGCTTCAGAGTGAGCCGACCCAAGACGACCCTCAACCCCAAACCCTCAACCCCAAACCCTCAACCCTAAACCCGAAACCTTCAACCCTAAACCCCGAACCCTAAACCCTACACCCTAAACCTTTGAACCCGAAACCCTGAAGGCCCTTCCATGGCTAACCCGCGAGCGAGTGCCAGGGTCCGCGGCGAACGAGCGAGTCAAGCGGCCGAAAGATTTCTGCGGCAAGCGGAGCCTCGTGGTCGCACAAGATCCAGGACCCCTCCAAGGGCCCTTTAATAGAGGCCTCTATGGTCTTAAATGGAGGGTACATGGGTTTTATACAGGGTAGTTGGGCTGTCTAGAAGATCTTCAACTTAGTGCCACAATCTTTAAGCCTTTAGGGTTCTTAATTATAGTTTGGTAGGAATCGGAAAGTTTAGCCTTTTGATTTCTGTGGTTTATTGGGGGAGTGAGGAAGGGACTCAGGGTTCAGCGTCCAGTTTGCAGCCTGTTCGTCTAGGATCCCAGAGAGCCCAATACCCCTTAATTAAGGAACATGGCTTAAATCATATAATGCGCCCCCTTATAATTTAAGGTATATTCCTTAATTAAGGGGTAGTGGGCTCTCTGGGGACTTAGGGTTTACGGTCTTGGTTGAGGTTTGCGGTCCAAAGTTGCCCAGGTTGGGTTGAGATTTAGGGCTAACCCAAGTAGCACAGGGGGTCTGACTTTACAGCAACCATAAGCCCTTTATACTCTGCTTGATTTTTCAGTGATGCACCACCCAAACAACTCCATGATTTGATGGTATTGGTCATACTTGGACCTGGAGAGTCCAAACTCAATGGATGAGCATGGGGGTTTGGTACTGCCCAGGTGGCGTGGAGGTCGCCAGAGGTAGCCGGCTCGCGCTCTCTTGCGCTGAAATACAGCGGCAGACAGTGCCCTGGCTGCACCGGAGCTCCGCCCTGAACCCCTCTGCCCGGCCTTGAGGCGCCCTACAAAAGTCTTTGGGGGGTTTAAACCCCTCTATCGTCTTATTATTGAATATTGCAAAAGGCACAGAACGACTCGTCTGATGGTGAAGGCACCTAATACGGGGATCGGGCTAGTTACCAGTACTATTTCTTCGGCCTCCTTACAAGTGTATACTAAAATGTAGGCCCCACTATGTCGCCTGTCCCTGAAAGGTCATCGCGTCCAGCCTGAGCCCGAGGGCAAGTTGCCGTTAAGTTGAGCTTTGCAAGCCTGATTGCTGAGCACATGAGCTCCCATTCTGAACCCCCAGAACGTTACCCTGCATGAACTTTAAGCCTGAACACCTGCAAGCCTAAGCCCTAGACACCCCAAGCTCCAAACCCTAACCAGCGACATCCAACATCTGCCATGCTGACCATGAATCCTCAACGAACAAATCCCGTACCCAGAACTGCAAACCCTTACGCCCCAAGCCCAAAACGCTAAATCCTAAACTCCAAACCCTAAACGCCAAAAAGGGCTTTGACATTGTCAATCATGGCAAAACTAAAGTACCTTCGCTGCTCGTCAGGTGTACGTGCTGGAAACCACCGGGCCCCTCCTGCCAACGTGTCTGGGCTTGGGGGAGCAGGGATTTGGGAGTTCCGGAGCTCAGGGTTTGGGTTTATAGGGTTCAGGGTTTAGGGTTCAGGCTTAGGGTTTAGGGTTTAGGGTTTGCAGGGCTTAGGGTTTAGGGCTCCTGAGCCTGATGGATCCGAGATCATCGGTTTGAGGGCTGGGCCGCAGGACTTCGGACGCTTAGGGGGTTTGAGACACGGTTTAGGGCGGAGGGATTGGGGTTTAGGGTTTACTTGGAGGTTCATGGGTAGTAATAAGTGGGGTTATGACTAGGGTAGCTATGCTTATAACCCTAATTAGGGGACATATAACCCTACGTTTCACTACCCATGAACCTCCGAGTAGGGTTTAGGGTTCCCGTTTCTCGTAGCCAACGACTATGCTCGGACCTCAGGTGACCGACAGGCGACATGTCATTCGCTATTCGTGCAGACGTCCTGAACCAATCCAGTACCGTAGGGGCGTTATAATGATTACCAATAATTACTACTTTGGGGGGTTCCTTATATTGCTTATAGTATAATGGGCCCCAAAACCCTCTTCTAATTATTAAGGCCGCCATGCACCTTTACCATCAGTTCGGACTCCCTCCTCCCTCGTCCAAACCCCCCAAACCCGCAGCGCCTCAACCCGAAACCGAAACACTTGAATCAACCGCTAAGCCATAAACCGATCATAAACACCCTAAACCCTAAACCCTAAACCCTAAACCCTAAACCCTAACCTTAAACCCCAAATCCTAAAACTCCGAGCCTGAAGCTTCACCAGCATCGAGCAAGGCAGATGCCAAGCACGGCAAGGCCAGGGAGTTTCAGAAAATGAGGGCTGCCCACAAAGACCTCAGGCAGTAGTTCCTGCAAGTACCTCGGTTTTAAACAGCCACCCATAGAACACTGGTAAATCCTTCTAGAGTCCGTCGATAAGACCCTGTAGAAGCCCTTGAACAGACGTCGTACAACAGAACAAGCGTTCAAAATTCCCTGGCAGGTACCAGGTACCACCGCCCCCCCCTCTGCCACGCCCCCAATTTCAAGCATCGCCGTCTATGACTGCATAGGCAATCTTCGGCTTCCTTGTTCGACCTGACGACAGCTGCCACTCGTCTCAGCGGAAGAAGTGTAGGTAGAGGGTTAATGTAGGCAGGGGTTGAGGGCTTATATCGGGGTTGAAAGATTCCGGGGTTTTATGCTTCACGTTTTGGGCTTCATCTTCGAAGCTCCACTGTTCTTGAGAGTTTAGGGCAGTTCAGGGACGCGTATTTATCTTGGGTTTTTTTTTTAACAAAAACATTGTGCTTGGCATTTTGATTTTGTGGTCTGGGTGCGCGCGCGGTCTCTCGGCTTTTGGTTTCTTGGCGCCTCTCGACTTCTTGCAGCCTCGTGGCCTGGAGCATGCTGCCTTCTTGTCTTGTATGGCTTCTTGGCTTCTCGTTTTCCCTGGCTGCTTGGCCTTTCGGCCCCTCGGCTTCTTGGCCTCTCGACTTCTTATAGTCTGCGTATTTCCCTTCTGTTTTTTGGCCGGAATTTGTGTGAACCCTTTTTTGTGAGTTCCTCAATTCATTAGAGTCGAATGCAAAGACTGTGCGACTCTGCAGGCGCTTTGGTATGAGTGAAAATAGCACTTGAACGACACTGTTTGATGATCTCCGGCTTTAGGGAGCAAGTTTTTGTTTTTTGCTTTGCAATGTAGACCATCATGCGATCATTGTTTTTGGGGGCGTGTTGTAGATATATGATGAACCGGAGTCGCCGCATGAAGGGGCGTGTTTAAGATATGATGAACCGGAATCGCGCACGAGGGGGCATCTTTAAGATATATGGGGGACCGGAATCGCCACATGAAGGGACGTGTTGTGTATATATATATATATATAGATATAATGAAGTGCAATCGCCAAATGAGAAGGCATGTTTAACATATATGATGAAGACGGAATCGCCAAATGAGGGAGGGGGTGTATCTGAGAGACATGATGATGAACCGGAATCGCCACATGAGAAGGCATGTTAAAGACATATGATGAGCCGAGTCGCTACATGAGGGGGCGTGTTGTAGATATACGAAGAAGCGGAATCGCCAATGTCGGGGCGTGTTGTGGATGTATGATGAACCGGAATCGCCAAGTTAAAACCCATGTCTAAAATATTGAGCCCCCTAAGGTTGGCCAAGTGGGGATTAAACTTGCTTGCTAAGCGACTCAAAGCGTTGCGGAGTCGGAGTGGCTACACGACCCCGGTTTTTGGTGGCTCAGTGACCCCGGCATCCAAAATTTAGGATTTTGCTATAAAAGTTTAAAGAAACGAGAGGTATTCCCTGAGGAAACGTAGCGAAAATAGAGGTTTTCCTATGGAAATACAGAGAACACAGCCCCCCACCCCCACAAAGAAGAAGAAATACAATAAACACAGAGAACAAATCCCAAACGAATTCCGGACCCGCAGCTTAGGGCGTGGTCAGTTGTCAATGCTCCAGTGCATTTTTGCAGATTGTACGCTGCCAGGGATATCCCTGCTTGCAGAGCACTGGTAATGATCATTTCGTGCTTGTCGGCACCACTATATTCCTGGCATCGTGATGTTCATCTTGCCTTTGAAGCCGTTGCCCCTTCCCTAAACCTAAACCCCTAAACCATAAACCCTAAACCCTAGTTGTCCTCATGCAAGTGCTGGGGTCTATGCCTCAGATGCAAGTTTAAATCCGAAGCCCTACCCTGTCTCGTTGTTCTGGGCTGGCCGTGCCGGGGTACTCTAGTCATGACGCGTTTCCTGTTGTGCAGTAACTGGTCTATCGCCATCCTCGTCGAAGTTGGTGCAACACTGGGCTCCATCCGTCTGTTGCATTACAAGATGCGTTATCGTAGTTATCATTTTTACAATACTACTACCACTATTATTCTCATTATCGTTATCGTTGTCGTTATTGTTGTTCTTATTTTTGTTCTAGATCATTACGATTACTATTCTTGTTCTTCTCATGTTTGTTATCAGTACTATTACTATGATTTGTATGCCTGCCGCCCAGGATCAACGCCTGGCTGCCTGGTCGGCAGCTTTCCTGCCGGGGGTGGATGCCTTGAACCCTCTGATGGAGAGGCTGAACAGGCCGATCGCTCGACATTGGATCGTGCAGTTTTACTGATGGTTCCAGCAGTATACTGCTTGTCCCGATTGCAGGACAAGCTATAACAAACAACCACAGGTCTCCTAATTTGGGGCCCTATACTACTAAGGGTACTTTGTAGGAACCCCGAGTAAGGGATCTACTTTTTGGATCCTCCCAGTTGGCAATGGTGGAAATGCAAGAGAGTCAGCTCGGAACGCTACACCAGTTGTGCAGCGGAAGGGCCAGAGTCCTACTTGTAATGCCTCGCAGTTTAAAGGCTTTTTGAACCACGAACTACAGTACTCCAGTCAGAAGATACATAGCCGTTTGAAACAGGTCTACCTGCATTCCCTAGATTGCCAGACAGTAGAATGCCCCAAAGCCCTATTCTGACTATCAAGGCCCCGGCACATGCACTCTCTGTTGCCTGACAGAGATCCCCCATGCATCGCAACTCCCTAGTCCCAGCATCCTCCGCAGCGTCGACGACTTCTCGAACTGCTGTTGATGGACAAAATCCTGCATTACCCATTATAAGGAATATACCATAGTTCCCATAGTTTAGAGTCCTTAGGGTCATGCAAAATTTGTCCATCAGCAGTAGCATAGAGGCCTTTAACTAGGACATTGTTTTGAGGTATATCGCATAGTTCTAGTTCGAGTAAGGAATCCCAAGGAACAGTATAGGTATACCTATAGTTAGAACAAGGAACCCGAAGGAATGGTATAAGCATAGTTATAGTTAGAACAAGGACCCCGAAGGAATAGAATAAGTATAGTGATACTTAGAACAAGGCACCCGAAGAAATAGACTAAGTATAGTGACACTTAGAATAAGGCACCCGAAGAATAGTATAGGTATAGTTATAGTTAGAACAAGGAATCCCAAAGGAATAGTACAGGTGTTCATGAGGTGCTCAGGTCTCAACGTTGCCAGACTGCCGCCTTCACGCTGAGAATCAAACATAGCAGACGAAAGTCGGCGGCCAGGGTTTAGGGGCCTAAGGGGTTTCGGCGGTAGGGGCTTAGGGGTTTAGGGTTTAGGGTTTACGGTTTAGGATTTAGGGTTTAGGGGTTTAGGGGTTTAGGGTTTAGGGGCTTAGGGGCTTAGGGGCTTAGGGTTTAGGGTTTAGGGGTGTTGGGGGGTTGGTTCAGATCCCAAAGGCGCCATCCCCTCCCCGGTAACGCCTCCCTACCCCGTTTGGCCCCAAATTGCAGTTTATTTCTCGTGCAAGAAATCTTCAAACACCGAAAGCCAAATCAACTTCCCAAACTTGATATACCGCATGCCCGAACAAGATGGGAGTTTCCGAAAGTTAGGGGTACCTTGTTTTGGGGTCCTTAAAGAAAAAGGATCCTACTATTTAGTGTACGAGAGTTTCTCACATCTTCACAGGATTGACGTTACGGCAGCCGTCGCCGAGCTGTCGCCAAACCGCACAAAGGCAGCTCCCAACTTCTCCATGGTGGCCAGTGGCTTGGTTCTTATGTGGGACCGGAGGGTTTGTAGGATTTCTAGGCCCCTTTTGGCGCAGAGGTTCACGGTTGGGGGTTTAGGGTTTAGGTGTTTAGGGTTTAGTTCGTGGGATTGGGCTGCATAAAATGGTTACCCGCTGGGGAATCAAGCTTCGGGCATCGTGTTGCAAGGTGTTGCCCTAGACCCCCCCTTCCATAACGTACCCTCCACGACCCTTCCAGCCGTTACGAGGCATGTCTGTGGCTCCTGTTTCCTCCCTGTCATCGCTACAGTCACAGCCTCTGGCTGACGAGCTTTGGATTCATCCTCGAGGGTTTCGGAACCTTAAGGGGGTTAAAAGTGCGAGGGGCTGGGGTATTGTACTTCCTTGAAAGGGGGCTTATTTTGCAGCAATCAGGCAGGAGTTTGGGCTTCGGGGTTCAGAAACTGGACGTCCAGGGTCTGGGGTTTAGGCTTCGAGGTTTGGGCTCGAGGGTTCAGACGCTGGGCTTTATGTTAGGGTGATATTTGGGGTGCAGGGTGGTCGGGTTACGGGCTCAAGGTTCAGACAGCCTAAACCAACCAACACTACTTGCAGGTGCAAGGGTAGTTATAAGTGGGGTTACAAGTCCCCTAACATGAGTTATAAGTGTAGTTACCCTGATCATACCCCCCACTATTCCCCACTTATAACTACCCATGAACCTCCAAGTAAGCAAGTCTTCCAACCGACGCCAAGCCAGCCGCAATCCGGTGAGGGGCTTTGGGCTTTCGTGTTTTCATAGGGATCCTTAGGGGTGTAGGGGGAGGGGGGGTAGGGGGCCTTAAGGCCCATAATAAGGACTAATAAGGCCTATTTAAGGAGATATAGTCCCCTACACCCCTCCCCCCTACACCCCTAAGGATCCCTATGATGTTTTTGGTTTAGGGAGCCCTGAATCCCCAAAAGCCTGTAGTAACCAGCCCCTGTACATGAACTCCTAAGCGTTCAGTCGGAACCTGCCACACACAAGTGGGAGTTTCCGAAAATTAGGGGGTACTTCATTTGGGGTACTTCGTTTGGGGTCCTGATAATAAGAATCCTAAATAGTATACTTAGGGTACTATATTGGGGTCCCCTGTTTCGGAAACTATCAAGTGAAGGCTTCTCACCGAATCCCCAAAGGATAAAGCGGCTGAGAGCCCCATCAGACCCTGATAGGTCCGTAACAAGCATCCACATGGGTGGTTGTCCAAATTAGGGCCCCTTTTTGGGAATATTTAGAGTACCCAAAAAGGGACCATAATCTTGACAACTACCCACATTTAAGCGCCCTTATAGGAATCTGGAAACATTCCATCAAACCCGCTTACAAACCGTGGGACACTTGAAAGCGAGCACAACCGACACACCCAGGAGCAATCAAGAAGATCCCGGCCAGACTCTCCCTAAAGCCCCAATCCAAGAATCCGAAGGCTCGAGACCCTGGGCCCGAAAGTCCTAAAGCTCTAAAGCCCTAAACACTACACCCTTAAGCCCCTGAACCCCGAAACCCTAAACCCCTAGACCCCTAAATGCTCTAAAGCCCTGAAGCTTAACCCTTAAACCCTAAACATCTAAAGCCCTTAAGTAGGTGCCCCAAAACGCGAATAAGCAAAACGTAGGATGGGATATCTCATATAAACCCCCTTGTAATGAAGCCCAATAAGATACGGATATCCCTATAAAGTGCTTATGCTTGTGTCCTTTTGGGGGTCCCTGTTAAGGATAGCCTGGACATGTGCTTCGTGGTGCTCTGTGGGAGGGAGATAAGGCTGGCGATCCACGTGCCATGGCATGGTGCGTTAGTTCGTCGGGCAGTTCAGGGTTTTGGGTTTAGGGTTTTAGGGTTTTCGGCTCAGGTTTTGGGTTTAGGGTTTTAGGGTTTTAGGGGTTTAGGGTTCTTAGGTTTAGGGTTTGGGGCTTTAGGGTTTTAGGGTTCTCAGGCTCAGGGTTAGGATTTTCAGGGCCAAGGGTATATTTAGGGTTTGGGCATGTTTAGGGTTTAGGCTTCAGGCTGAGGGTGCAAGTAGGACCTAGGATTAGGTTCTCGGATATAGGATTTTGGTTTTGGGGCTTAGGGTGTAGGGTTTAGGGTTTACGTAGGGGGGTAGGTGGTGCCTTGTTGCATGTAAGAACGACTGTGAGACCTTCCGGAAGGTGATGGGCGTGGCTTTGCAAACACATGATGACCCGTACGAGAGCACCATGTTGATACCATAGAGGCTTAAATACTTACCAATACGCTTGTAGGGGCACCTTATTATACTTGTAGTATAATGGGCCGCAAAGCCCTATTCTAATTTTTAAGGCCCCTATATTGGGCTTGTCTACCACGACTTCTTGACGCTTGGGTTTGAAGTCGCTTAGGGTTGAGGGTTGAGGGACCTGGTGCTAAAGCGTTTCAGGTTTGGGTCTTGTTACGACGGTTTAGGGTTTAGGGTTTCGGGTTCAGGGCTTTATGGGAAAACTCGCCTCTTGCAGTTCCTTCAACGTCGAGTCACACCCGGAGAAAGCAGAATGTAAGGTATGGGTCGTGATAACAGCCCTTCATAGCACCCCGAAGGTGCGCTTACCCAACTATAGCCCAAACCCCAAACTGGCAACCCTCATAATTATCACACAAAGCCTTGCCGCCTGGTAATATAGGGGCCTAAATAATTACCAATACTATCGTGGGGTTCCTGATTATAATTATAGTATAATGTATCCCAAGACCCTGTTCTAATTATTACGGCCCCTATATTAGGGTGCTGAGGCCTTGCTCCGCGAGCCCGGGGGTGTCTGGTCGTGGCTGGTAATGCTCAGTGGCGATGCGAAGAAAGGACCTGGCAGCCCGAATCGGGTTCGTACTGTCCTATACTCATGCTACCGTAGAAAACCCTTTAGTCATACATTGAGGCCGCGATATTTTAAGCAGGTTTCGGCATGAGCCAGGACATCGTGCTAGGCTGATAGCCATTTACAGGACCCTCCTGCTGGGCCCAGTCGCGGTTAGGGTTTCCGCTCTAGTTTCGGGCTTATGGTTCAGTCCAGGCTTCAGGGTTCAGGGTTTAGGGGTTCTGCTTAAACTGACCGAATCGCATCGGGGATGTGTCTGTTTGCCAGACATTGCAGGGCTGAGTGTCGTTCTGCTCTGCGACACTTGCTTACAACCTCTGTCAAACCCCTAAACCCTAAACCCTAAACCCTAAACCCTAAACCCTTACCCCCTAAACGCACAACTCCAAACTTAGCCCTTAGCCTCTGCGAGGACAGGAGGGCCACTACTGCTTTGCATTGAGCTCCTTGGCCGCCTAGTGACAAGTGGGTAGATCAAGGCTATGGGCCCTGTTTATGGGGTCTGTATTATGGTATATTCCTTATAGTTCAAGGGATCGAAAGGGGCCCATAATTGTGATCAACCCCCAAGTAAGCGTGCATAACAACACACAGCACCTACCGCTATTCGCACTTAAAAGAGCCGAATGAGTGACCAACAGCGGGAGTGCCTGCAAGCTGAGGTTGTTCGGAGGCCTCAAAAGGTGGGATGAGGGTAGGTGGGATATTCCCAAATAAGAATCCTTGCGCAAGGGATCCTATCATCCCACCTACCTTCATCCCACCTTTTGAGGCCTCCGAGTTGTTCAGGGGTACAGGGCTCAGGGTTTCAGGTCACTCTTTGCGGCTTCAGGCTGGTAGCCGCTTCTAAACGAGGTTCAGGGTTTGAAACGAGAGCTCCTTGCACCGGATAACAACGGCATCTAAGCATGCCGCTCTTACGGTAATTTTCCTATAATCGTGCGGGTTTGACTAGTGTTTGTTTCATTGCCTTTTCTTGCCCCTATTGTATCGAGTCCGGTTCGGAGTCTTTGCGGGTTAGGCCCGGGGTAGGAGAGGCAAGAAGGAAGCCCCCAAGCCACAACCACACAGCATAAGCATGATCTAACCTTTCAAATCTTCAAAACCCGAAAGCTCCTACACCCCTAAACCCTCAACCCGAAGCCATAAGCCCTAAGCTCTAAACCCTGAATGCCCCCAGACACCCCAAGCTTCCAAACTCCCCAAACCCTGAAGCCTCACCCTTCTTGCCTTAGGGGAGCTTCCTGAAAGAGGATGTATCCGAGCAGTGGACCTTGCCATCCAGGCACTTTCCGGTCGGGGGAGGGGGTGGAACGGGGGGGCGGAGATGAGATGACTAAGGGGTCAAGGGTTCAAAGTGGGGCTGGAGCTCCAACAGTTTGGGGTTCAGGGCCCCATCCATCCGTCCGTCCATCCATCCATCCCTTCATACATGCATGCGTACGTACATACACATACTCCCATGCATACAGAGTCTCCTACATGCCGACATACACCCTGCAACCCTAGAAGTTTCTTACATAGCGAGAGGTTAGTAGCTAGACATTTACATGCTCACCAGATGTGTTGTATCTTCGAGACGGTTGCATGCTTCCTGCTTTCGTTTCACTGACTATGACCAGTGTCTAGTTTTCTGATGATTGTCGTTCTTGCTGTTTGTTGTGACACTCGGAGACCGCATCCTCAAGGTTTGTCCCCAGACGAAGCAAGGATCTCGCAAAGAAGATAAGCCGAAAGCAGTTCTGTGCACTCAAACCCAAGCCCCTAAACCCTTGAACCCGAACCAGAAGAAGACCCTAAACCCTAAAAACCCGCTGCGTCTGGGCCGACCCCAGAGTCGGGAAGCCTGGAGCCTTGAAGCTACTTGAAGCTCACCAAGACCATATGGGCGATTGTCAAAATTATTGTCCCTTTTTGGGTACCCTACATATTAGGTGCCGTACTATAATAAGGACCCAAAAAGGGACCTTAATATTGACAACTTGACAACCACCCATATGGAGCCACATGATGGTCCCTTTTTGGGTCCCTATTACAACACGGCGCCTATTATTTAGGCTATTTAGGGTACCTGAAAAGGGGCCATAATTTTGACAACTTCCCATATAGAAACGGAATTGCCCATTTCAACCTCTTAACTACTGAAAAGGGCCTCTCACAGCTCATCAGGAGGCTGAGAAGATGTTTGCCAATCCCTACAGCTAACCTGAAGAGACCAAAACAGAATCATAGAGAGTCTTTGGTGTAGAGGCCTTGTAAGCATTAGAATAGAGTATTGGGGCCCACTTTCGAATAATCATATACAGCAGGGACAGGACGAGACCTGCAAATTACCCGACCCTGAACCCTCAACTCTAAACCCTAAGCCCCAAAAGCTACATGCAGTTTGTTCTAACAACATGCTCTGGCGAGGAACAGGAGAGCTTCCAGCAGGCTCTGAGAAAGAGCTCCTGGACAAGTTTACTGCCAAGTGCTGACTGTTAGGCCTCGAGATGGCTAGGGTTTAGGGCTTTTTGGGCTTAAGGCTCTAGGCGTTTTGGGGTTTAGGGCTTTGTGGGTTTAGGGCTGTTGCGCTAGGGGTTTAGGGCATTTGGATGAGTTTCGGGGTATTGGGCTCTAGGCCTTAGGGCATTTTGGGCTGTAAGGGCTTTAGGGTTTAGGGTCTTAGGAACGTTGGTAGGCTTCGTGGTGCAAAGCCCTGAGCCCTAAGCTGTCTCGTGGAAGGCTCTTCTCACCCCGAACCATCCCGTTTTTTCGAAGCATACGTTAGTGTCTAGGCTGTAATTCGAAGGACCCGATACTGGAAGTGCTGCCACCCTCTCAATACTCGGAAGAGGATGGGTGGGCGTGCATATGTACACAGACTCACATTGATATTCTATAGGCATAGCGACATCTATTGCTGACTATGGTTCCATATCTGCCACTATCCGGATCCCCGTGCAGAAGAAGAATCGGGTCCTCATACTCCTCCGGTAGGAGTTTTTAGATCGTGGTGCTCGGGCGGCCTCCGTGACTGCTTCAGCGCACACCGGGAGCGGTTTAGGGTTTAGGGGTTAACGGTTTAGGGTTGGGCTAAATGGCTACGTTAAAAGCTTCATGAGCACTTCTTGAAGTAAGTCTGTCCCTCAACCCTGAACCCTGAACCAAACCGAAAAGCCAGCAAATGGGAGTCCTCAACCCTCTACCCTAAACCCTAGACCCTTCAACCCTAACCCTAAACCTCAGTAACACTTTGGGAACCCCAGCCAAAGATTCGGCTCCTCGACGCGACGCTTCGGGCTTGCTGTTTGGAGCTTCGGGTTTAGGGTTTAGGGCTTAGGGTTTAGGGCTTTGGACTTAGGGTTCAGGGTTTCGGGGTGCGGGCTTAGGGTTTAGGCTTGCTGCCATGGCTCTTCTGGTGTGATTGTAATTTGCAAGGTAAGTTTAGTAACACATCTGCAGTTAATGTTGCCCCGGGGCAATCGTCGGTCGGTAGTCTCATATACCACCAAGACCCCGTCTTATCATTCACCAGACACCCGAGAAGTTTGGGGAGTTTAAGTTGGGGGTTTTGAGCTTCCGGTTCAATCTGGGTTTAGGTGACTCAGGGTTTAGGGTTTAGGATGAGGGTTCAGTTAGCAACCGTTACCGGTGCTGGATCGCGGCTGTACAAAATGCTGCCTGCTCCTCACGAACTTCTGAGCACCAAAGTTATACCTGAATAGTTACCGATACTGTTGATGATTTAAACCCTGCATTTCCTTAAGGGCCCTAAACCATGGGAATAATGGTCTATTCTTAGTATGGGTAATGCAGGGTTTCTATCACCAACCAATATCATGCCTTCGGGGGCTTGCTGTTAAGATACGTAGCCTTTGAGGGTTTAGGGCCTTTTTGGATTTAGGGTTTAGGGCCTTTGGGGGCTTAGTGTACCCCAAGGCCCTAATCTAAGTTGTCAATGCTGCTACACTCGACCCCGTAAGCGAAACCCCGGCTTTCTCACGGCTTTGAAACCTTCAAGGCGATGTTCTTAAGCTCGAGTTTAGGGCTTAGGGTTTTGGGGTTTTGGGTTTAGGGTTTAGGGTTTAGGGGTTTAGGGTTTAGGGTTTAGGGTTTAGGGGTTTGGGTTTGGGTTTAGGTTGGGAGATCTTATATCAAGCGTCCTGCTATTCAGGCTTGATATTGTTGCCCCGAGTACCTGAAAGCCCTGCTTTCCTGAACTCCGAAACAGCGCGCAGACGCGAGACAGAACCGAGCAGAGAAGATTTTGTAAGGGTTTTTCGAGCAACTAGTAATCGCAACGTAACCTTGCATTATCCCTACGCAAGTATGGTAGAAGATACTCCCAAACTGCAGTCGGTTTATTGAAGTCCCCCCGGAAGCATTAAACTCTGAAGCCTTGAGCCCAAAGTAGACCCTTAGCCCTAAAATTTGAATTCGTTATCTCCGTCTGGGAGGTGGAGGTTGTTGATGCTACTGAGGAGCTCGAGGGTGGGATTGAGTATAGTTCGTGGCGAAGCTTGTGAGAAGCTATGAGGAGGCTTGGGCTTCTTCAACGGTGTCAGGATGAAATGAAAAGTGGATGTGGGTGAAGCTCTACTACCTCCCTACCTCCCTACCTCCTTACAACCTGTACTACATATGACAAGCTCCCTCTGGACTACCTATGACGGTTTTTCTCGGAAGCTACCCATACGAGGTAGCCGTATGCCTCGTTCCAGAAAGGACTCAGTAGGAGGGTTGGGTCTGGCATGTAACCCTGAAGCCTAAACCTCTCAAGCCCTGATGCGAAGCGTCCTAAATTGAGTTCTGCCAGAAGTTTCGGAATCGTCCCAGCAATGGCCTCAAAGCAAGAGCCTTCCTCTGTCATGATCTGCGGATCCAAAAAACGCACCAGGATGGAGGGTTCAGGGTCGACTTTAGGAGTTTAGGGTCGACTTTAGGAGTTTAGGGTTGAGGGCATAGGGTTTAGAGTTTAGTGTTCATGATTCCGGGTCGAGGTTTAGGCGTCATGCAGGGTGCAGGATCTAGGTCTTGGGGTGTCGGGTTTCGCTTTTCTGGGGCTGCAAGGAGTAGAAGTAGTGTTCCTCACTAATCTTTGCCTTACAGTATAGTGCGTAATCACCCAAGCCCCATTCGTTGCAGATGCCGGTGGAGAGTGCCTGGGTTTGGGGGAGTTGTGAGCTTTGGCTGCTACGCTCTGTTTGTTAAGGCGCTTAATCTAAGCTACCGTAATACGAAGTCTTTTCTGCAGCCCTAAACCGCACACAGACGGAGCTCCACTAGAACTTGAATGTGGAGATTTCCAGCTTCTTGACTTTCAAGTTCAGGCCCCGGCAGCACCCTGAAGCAGCCCCTCGACTCCATGAGCCACGAGAAAGAGAAAGCCCTAGCCCTAAACCCTAACCCGGAGAGCAAGGGTATGGGAGTTTGGGAGATAAGAGCTTTCCCGCTATACGGGAACCATGCTGTAGCTGCGAAGTATTGTAGGGGACAAGCCCAAATAGCTCGCAATATTTTCCTCGTACTGTCCCTCTTATCATCGCCGTAGTATCATGTCCACCAAAGGCCCTATATAAGTATCTTGCACCCAAAACTCTAAACCCCACAGCCCTAAACCCATGACCCAATTACCCTAAACCGAATTACCCTAACCCTAAACCCTTCAATTGCTACTGATCGTATATCAGCCCCATCAAACCATCAACTTAGCTTTGGTTCGTAGGGAATGGAGGAATGGGGTACAATTCTAAATACTCTTACTATCAGTCTTCCATTCCCTACTAACCAAAGGTAAGTCAAAAGGGATCCCCCAGTCTGGGGTTCACGAGTTCATAGACCTTGGCATTTCTCCAGGGCAGAAGTCAGAAACATGAGGGCTCTCGAAACCCTACACCTCAAAGCCCTGAAATACTCTGAAGCCTTAGACTTAACCCTATAACCCTAAACCCTAAACCTATAACCCTAAACCTATGACCCTAAACCTTAAACCTATACCCCTACAAGGCCCTACACTCCCAAAGCCCTGCACTTAAAGGGGAGCGGATCTTGTCGGCCAGGGCCTGGACCAAGCCGGATTTGGGGATCTGCAGGCGGCGAGTGGGTCAGCTTTAAAGGGTTTAGGGGGTTCTTGGGGTTTAGGGTTTAGGGTTTGGGGTTTAGGCTTTTTGTATGAGAAGAAGATTATTCAGTGTACGGCTTGTACTAGGAGTTCTGAACCGCATATGGTATGTGCTTGTTGAACTTGCTCCTGCATGCGTTTGTGCTTGTGACTAGCCGTGGTTGCGACGGGATGACCGTGATGGTGCCGCTGCTGCTGCTGCTGCTAGTGGTGATGCTGGAGAAGAGAAGACGAAGCGATGATGCCGACGTGCCTTTGCTGATGCACGGGTTGATGATGACGATGTTGATGACCCTGCTAGCGTTACTGTTGTTGCACATTGAGGCTGTGGTGACGATGATGATGTGAACAGACAAGGTGGATTTCATGAGGCTGGGTGTTGCGGTTGATAGTTTCGTCGATGTTGACGATGATGCCGATAGGCATAATGTTGATGAGGATGAAGGCACCAGTAGGTGGTCATGGTGGTGGGTTGTTGGTCGTGGTGGTTGTGGCGGTGGTGCTGGTGGTTATGCGGGTCTGCTGGTGGTTCTGTCGAAGAATGCCACAGTAGCCTGTTTTCGCAGTTTGGGTATAAAGGATCCGGTGTTCGGTGGCGAGTAGCGTCGGAGCTTAATCGAGCGATGAAGATGCTGCTCTTTAGCCGGACCAGAATCAGGCTGAAAAAAAGTGGTACCGTTTTCCGGTGCGATCAAGCTTGCCTCAGCCCTAAACCCGAAACCCTAAGCTCAACCTGTCTTCGGCAAAGAGATCCTTTCAATAAGGTCAAGGATCCAAGGAGGTTTGACCCGTTGAGCAGGTTCTGGATGCTGAGTAATCCCATCATGTTTTCCTGGACCAGCGTGAACCTGCAAGCTGGTTGAGAATCGGGCACCCTAAATCAACCCTACACCGTAGGGTTGCTCCCAACGAAAAGCCCGGTTGAGGACTTCGAAGTCAGGTTCCTGGGTGGCCCGGCTTATAGGGTTTAAAGGGTTTAGGGGGTTAGGGTTCAAGGGTTTAGGGTTTAAGTAGCAGCGACTTGACTGCAGCATGTGCTCCCAGGCGAGAAGAACTAGAGGCTCTCGCCCAAATCCTGAAGGAGGGGGCCTCTGTAAGTAGCATAGGGTCTTGGAGTTTTTCAGGTGTTTTGATTCTAAGACTAATTGACCCTCATAAACCCTAAACACCGGAATACTGTTTTGATTGTTTTGTCTGGAAAAGCTCCACATTCGTAGGATCTTCCGGACATCTCCATTGATCCGGAGGAGAAGGTGGGCCGTTGGTTTTGTGTTAGGGCTTCAGGTTGGGGGTTTAGGTTTTCGGGTTTAAGTTTTTAGGGTTTAGGGGGTTTAGGGTTGGGGTTTGGGGGTTTGGGGTTTAGGGTTTAGGGTTGCGGGTTTGGGGTTTGGGCGTTTAGGGTTTGGGGTTTGGGGTTTAGGGTTTAGCAGAAGTTTCTCAGACCTTTGCCGAGCGTTGTTAGGACGTTGTGGTATGTATTTTTTTTTTGGGGGGGGGGGTTGTGTGTTAGTGACTGCTCTGTCGGACAGCACCCCTTGTTGCACCCTTATCCCCAAACCCTAAACCCTAATCCTAAACCCCAAACCCTAAAGCTCAACCCCCCCCCAAGAAAACCCTGTTACAGTTCGGCCCACAGGACGTCCTGTAGGAAGACTTTGGCTCTCATGACGCTCTCGCGCGAGATTCGACAGCTACGTTAAACCCTGTGCAGTGTCGACGTCACTCACAAAAGTCTTCGAAGAGCACAGGTCTTGACCGCGATCAACAACAGCGATGACAGAAGGCTTGTTTAGGGTGGGTATCGAGGATTACCTAGTCGTAGAGTAGGTAACCTTTAGCCGCCTTTTTCGGGGGTACGTATTCTACTCCCGACAAAAACCGAAGTGTTAACTTGTAAATTCCCCTGTGTATTTGGACATGTAAGATTGAATGCGACGGCGCTGAACATTAAGCGACTGCTCAGGCCGTGAGTACTTGTTTGCAAGAGGCGTGTTTGTAATGTGTGCCCGGCTGCTAGTCAGAAGACTCGAGGCCGCATGGCATGAGTCATGGCTTGTTAAACCCTAAACCCTAGACCCTAAGCCCTAAACCCTTAATCCCTAAACCCTAATCCCCTAGTCCCTAAACCTTGAACCCTATGCCCTAACACACTCTACGAAAGCCGTATGGAGCCTCCCCAGACCTAGGCATCCGGTGTCTCAGGGTAGGGTCCAGGAGGGCTTCTGTGGGGGGCTTTATTAAATGGGAGTTTCCGAAAATTAGGGGTACCTTAGGGTTCCTTAAAAAGGTGACTACAAGGGTACTATAAGGGTTCCTTTTAAGGGCTACCATAGGGGTTTAGAGTTTCCGAAAATTAGGGGTACCGTATTTCGGGGGCCGGGGTCCTTGGGTCCCCTTTTTTTGGAAACTCCCTTATTGGCTGCAAGCAGACTTCTTCTTCCTGCAGTCCAGCAGGCGTTTGGCGTTTAGGATTTCGGTGCGTTTAAGGATGCCTCAGCTGCCAACGTCTCAACTGCAGAACTTCGGAGACCACAGCCCTTGAAAATACTGTTGATGGACATAATCTTGCATCATCCATGAAGAGGGCTAGATTATACAAATTATATCACAAGTGGTGCAGGATTCTGTCATATTTTGTCAATGCTTCCAGGTGCTTTTGCATCTCGCTCCCTGCCTCATCGATTCGCTTCAAAGGCGGGACCTCTGAAAGGAGCTTGCAGGCTGCTCCAAGAATCTGAAAGCGCATACTCGTATCTTGGGTACGGCCCCCACTCCGTAATAGTTGAAAAATATTCAGAATATAGATATATTTATGGGCTGCCGCCACTGCCGCCGACCCCAAAAGAAGAGAGGTGACTATCCAAGGAACGCAGCAGGTGTTGAAAGCAGCCAACTGCAAGTCTTGTAACTGGCACGAGTAGCATGAGCACATGACTGATGCGGCGAAGTATTCGGACTGACGCAGTGCTCAGCTCTCGGACATTGTGTGCGCATGTTTCAGCAACCTTTTGTGACTCAGAGGCAAAAGGCATCCGCACAAAACCGAGTTTAGCCGGAAGGCTGTATTCGATATGCTTAAGATACGGAGCCAGTGCAGTTGTGGCCACGGGATGGTACGACATGGTACGACAAAAAAGTCGCGCGCGCGCGGCGGCGCATCGCAAGGCCGGGGCGGGCAGTGAGGACAATAAAGGTAGTGTGGGCGGTGTGGGCGGTGGGGGCGCGGTGGGGTCCGGGCACACATTGGCAGCCTTTAAATACTTATTTTACTCTTTAAACACCTACAAATACAGCGGGCGGTGGGAACGGTGAAAGCGGTGGAGGGGGATGAAGGTGGTGGGGGTGGTGAGGGCGGTGAGGGCGGTGTGGGCGGTGTGGGCGGTGGGGGCGCGGTGGGGTCCGGGCACACATTGGCAGCCTTTAGATACTTATTTTACTCTTTAAACACCTACAAATACAGCGGGCGGTGGGAACGGTGAAAGCGGTGGAGGGGGATGAAGGTGGTGGGGGTGGTGAGGGCGGTGAGGGCGGTGTGGGCGGTGTGGGCGGTGTGGGCAGTGTGGGCGGTGAGGGCGCGGGGGGGTCCGGGCACACATTGGCAGCCTTTAAATACTTATTTTACTCTTTAAACACCTACAAATACAGCGGGCGGTGGGAACGGTGAAAGCGGTGGAGGGGGATGAAGGTGGTGGGGGTGGTGAGGGCGGTGAGGGCGGTGTGGGCGGTGGGGGCGGTGTGGGCGGTGGGGGCGCGGGGGGGTCCGGGCACACATTGGCAGCCTTTAAATCCTCTTTATTCTTTAAACACCTACAAATACAGCGGGCGGTGGAGACGGTGAGAACGGTGAAAGCGGTGGAGGGGGATAAAGGTGGTGGGGGTGGTGAGGACGGTGAGGGCGGTGTGGGCGGTGTGGGCGGTGGGGGCGAACGTGGAAAGCGGTGGATGAAGGTGGTGGGGGTGGTGAGGGCGGTGAGGGCGGTGTGGGCAGTGGGGGCGGTGTGGGCGGTGTGGGCGGTGGGGGCGCGGGGGGGTCCGGGCACACATTGGCAGCCAAGGTGGTGGGGGTGGTGAGGGCGGTGAGGGCGGTGAGGGCGGTGGGGGCGGTGTGGGCGGTGGGGGCGCGGGGGGGTCCGGGCACACATTGGCAGCCTTTAAATACTCTTATATACTCTTTAAACACCTACAAATACAGCGGGCGGTGAGAGCGGTGGAGACGGTGGGAACGGTGAAAGCGGTGGAGGGGGATGAAGGTGGTGGGGGTGGTGAGGGCGGTGAGGGCGGTGTGGGCGGTGTGGGCGGTGTGGGCGGTGAGGGCGCGGGGGGGTCCGGGCACACATTGGCAGCCTTTAAATACTTTTTTTACTCTTTAAACACCTACAAATACAGCGGGCGGTGAGAGAAGCGGTGGAGGGGGATGAAGGTGGTGGGGGTGGTGAGGGCGGTGAGGGCGGTGTGGGCGGTGGGGGCGGTGTGGGCGGTGGGGGCGCGGGGGGGTCCGGGCACACATTGGCAGCCTTTAAATACTTTTTAAAAGGGCGGCGGTGGCGGTAGGGGCGGTGTGGGCGCGGAGGGGTCTGGGCACACATTGGCAGCCTTTAAATACTCTTATATACTTTTTAAACACCTACAGATACAGCGGTGAAGGACTCTTTAAACAGAGCGGTGGTGGAGGTTGTGAGGGCGGTGGGGGCACTGGGGGCGCGGAGAGGTCCGGGCACACATTGGCAGCCTTTACATACTCTTTAAACACCTGTAACAGCGGTGAAAGACTCTTTTAACAGAGCGGTGGAGGCGGTGGAAGCGGTGTGGGTGCGGACACCTCTCGGGATATCACGGGCGCCGCCCGCAGGGGTCGGCGGATAAGGACCTTAGTAGTAGCCCTATTATGGACTCTTACTGTAACGGGGCAGTACCATACTCGTATCGGGGAACACTGGGCCGTTGTCCGATAGGGGCCCGAAGGGTTCGAAGGTTTGGGTCAAAGGGGAAAAGGAGGGACCCTTAATGGGGACCCCTACCCTAAAATGGGGCTATATAATAAGTATATACTAGCTATATCCGAGAGGTCCTTATTAAGGGTCCCTCCTTTTTCTCTTGGATTGGGGGGTACAATGCAATTCAGCTCTGCGGAACGCCATTAGGCCCCCGATTATCAACCCATGCCTCCCCCTGGATGATAAGGATGATAGCTCAGGTCCTAATATGGCGTTTTCCGAAAATAGGGGACCCTAATATAATACTCTAAATGGCAGGATCCTTACAATAAGGACCCCAAACTAAGGTACCCCTGATTTTCGGAAACTCCCATATAATTTGGGCCCAGAAAAACGATGCTTGTTCGCACAGTCAGGGGCTTCCATGGTGTGTATCAAACCCTCGAAATTTCGGAGTATAAGTCCTTCGCTCGTGAAGCCCTGGGCATCCTAGTAACTCTCATGCAATCCATACTGAACCATTCTGATATGCCTTATCTTTCCGCCCAGTGAGCCCTCATTCATGCCCTCATCAGACCATGGAGCTTTAAACGAAAAAAGGGGACACGCAGAACAACAACCCCTAGGCAATAGAAGCTGTCTGGTGCTTAGTAGGGAATGGGGGAATGGATCCGTATGATAGTCCCTTAAGGTCCGCTGTAGTAGTCCCAATAACCCACTCCCCCCTTCCCTTCTCAGAACCAGACGGAAAAAACACCCCTGTAAGCCCTGCACCTAAGAAGGATCCCGTGAACCCTACTTGGAGGTTCATGGGTAGTTATAAGTGGGGTTATAAGTAGGGCAACTATACTTATAACTCACATTTGGGGACTTATAACCCCACTTATAACTACCCCTGAACCTCCAAGTAAACCCCCAAAGGCCGAGCCAGGCTCTGAGGTTCATTTGAGGTTGCAAGAGCCCTAGACGCCCAAACCATGAAGGCCCACTGGTAGAAAATTGAATCGCTCTGCAGCCCTACGGCTCTAGACCCTCACGGTTTAGGGTTTAGGGTTCGGGGAAGGCCTACTGGTAGAAAATTGAATCGCTCTGAAGCCCTACGGCTCTAGACCCCCTGCCCCTAGCCCCTTCACCCTGAATCCTTCCAACCTCGCCCGCCCTTAGCCCCTATACGTTTTAGGGTTCGGTGTGTGTTTGGTTTTGGCGTCGGAGTCGACTTATCGATGTTGCAGTCTTTCGAGCTTTACGCTTTAATTTGGCCTCGGCCGACTTCCTGAACCTTTAGTCCTCTCCAGGGTTCTTAGCAGGTGTCCAAATTCTTTGGGGATTCTTTTGTGGCAGGGTCCTGAATGTTTGCCTTGGTGTCTTTGGGGATGTAGAACGTTGGGTTTCTTCCTCAGGCTCTCACTCTACTTCCTCCGGGCCACCTTCCAGCCCAAATTGAGTTGTTGTTTTGTTCAACACTGCATCGCAATCTTATGTGTGTGTGTGTGTACGGACCTATGGGTGTTGCGAACTAGGAGACTTTCAAGGTACGGGTCTTCATGAAGCCATCGTGGAACCGAGTACCCTCAACCCTAAACCCCGATTTTTTGGAGCAGCATCCTTTTCAGGCAGTGTGCGTGCAGAACGTTGGTCGAAGATTTAACTTTGACCCTTCAATTCGTTGGAGTGGTATAAGATTGTAGAACGGAACAGAAAAGCCCGCGGATACTTATGCCTGAATTGCTAGCGTTGAACATGCCATAAGTCTCGTACTTTAGGGTGCTTGGGGTAACCCATGGGATACCGTCTATGTGCAGTATCTACTGGCTGCCTTGTCGCCAGGGCGCAGACGGCTGCTGGCTCCGGGCCACGCACGGAGAGACGGACCGAGGATTTGAGTTTAGTTTTTTGGTTGGCGATGCTTGCTGTTGATGAGTGTGCTGACGCTAAGGGTTAGGAAGATGATGGTGAGGCAGTGGAATACCAGCATGTCTTTGTTAGTGCTGCTGATGGTGACGACGCATGTCTTCGACGACGTTGCTCTTGAATGAGCCATAATTTATGTTTTTGTTGTGGCTATTTGCGCATGTGCTATTCGTATTCGTCTATTGTCAAACTTTGTTCAACCCCGAGCTACCCTAAACTTAAGCCGCTGGCCTTGCACTTGTTCTTGTTGTCATTGCTCATGTTCTTGTTCTCGATCTTGGGTTTATTGTTCATGTTATTGTTAGTGTTATCGTCCTTGTTGTTGTTCTTGTTGCTGTTCCTGTGATTGTCTTATTATTGTTATTGTCTTCTTATTATTATCGTTATTGTCCTTGTTCTTGTTATCGTTATTGTTCTTGGTGTCGTTGTTGTTGTTGTTGCTGCTGTTGCTGTCGTCGTTGTTGTTGTTGCGGTCGTCGTCGTCGTCGTCGTCGTCGTCGTCGTCGTCGTCGTCGTCGTCGTCGTGGTTGTTCTTGTTGGTGGTGGTGGTGGCGCTGGTGGTGGTGGTGTTGGTGGTGGTGTTTGGTGTTGGTGTTGGTGTTGTTGTCGTTGTCGTTGTCGTGGTTGTTGTCGTTGTCGTTGTCGCTGCTGCTGGTATTTGTGTCGTTGCTGTTGTTGTTGTTGCTGTTGCTGTTGCTGTTGCTGTTGCTGTTACTGTTGTTGTTGTTGTTGTTGTTGTTGTTGTTGTTGTTGTTGTTGTTGTTGTTGTTGTTGTTGTTGTTGTTGTTGTTGTTGTTGTTGTTGTTGTTGTTGCAGTGCCATTTCTGCGTTTAGCGATCGCCCAGCTACCCTATGATACGAAGCGGCATTCAGATTCCCGACCTTCAGCCAGCCAAAGTCCGTTCGAGCTCATGCCACCCGGGAACTGTTGCTGCTGCCGCTATCACCATTCTTGTGTGTGCTGATTGTGGTTCTGATTTCTGAGCATTACTTTGACAATCATTGTTGTGTTACTACGGCTCTTCGTCTTATTGCGGCAGAAATTGCCTTTATCATTCTTCTTGTTTGTGTCACCGAAGGCTATGTGATGATTTTTTCCTGCAGGTGTCCACTGGTAACTTGATACACTGCCCCCCATCTCGTTGCTTTTCCCCGCTGTTGTTGCAGTCTTCCTGACGCCTAGGAGTCGAGAGCCATTAGGATAATGTCAGAGTTAGGGTCCGCTTAGGGTCTAGGGGTATAATTGCCTCGTTCTCGAATCACCGAAAGCAGTCGAACCTGCAGCCTTCAAAAAGCCCAAGTCTTGTCATTTGTGATGTAGTAACGTGTAATGACACATGTACCATCAATTCCGTTGTGTAGGCCACGTAACGAAATCCAGGGTTGACGCTAGAATCCATGTAGTCAGAACGCTGCACCCTACACCCTAGTGGGAGCAGTATCTTAAGGTTCGAAGCACAACCCTGCACAACCCTCAACCCTAGTAGCCCAAAGCCCTTACACCCTAAGACCGTAGTGTGTGAAGAGCGCGAAAGCACCACGACGCAGGAGAGAGCTTTCCGGCCATCGCGTTTGTGCTGCTTGCCATACTGGAAGCGGTGAGTTAGGTTAAGGTGTACGAATACCTTCTTCAGGGGTTCAGGAAAACACAACATCGTCCTGCACGTCGATAATGTGTTGCTGAGGTCTCGAGATAAGTCTCCGATGCTCTAAGCACAACTAACATCATCCTGTTGCTATATGTTTCAGGTTCTCGAGATGCGTCTTCGAGGTACCTAGCATAAAATCATCATGAACTGGTATCGTACGTCTACATATCGGGCTAAAACTCTGAGAACCGCCGAAACCAAGACACCCTGGTTCGTTTCGTAAAGCCTGGGTTTTCGTGCCTGCCCGCTTTAAACGAGGTTCTGGTTGATGTGGGTGGGGTTTAGAGTTCTGGATTCAGGACTTCCGTCTTGCATTGCGTATTCAGGGTCGTTAGGGTTGCGCACTAGGGGCTCAAGGCTGGGGAGTAGCCACCTTAAACCCTAAACTCTAAGCCTTAAATCCCGAAACCCGAAAATCCCAAACCGCAGGGGGGGGGGGGGGTTTGGGGATAAACTGCAGGAGTCTTTTGGCTCCGACCCTCTCCGACCCTAACGGCTTAAGGTCAGGGTTTAGGGTGGGTACTGCCCCCACTCAGTAACAGTTGAATAGTCTTTATAGTATAGATATATTAGGCCCTTAATATAGTAGCCCTATTATAGACTGGTACTGTATGGGGACACTACCCAAGGTTGAGGGTTTAGGGGTGTAGGGTTTTTGTATCGGCTAAGGGTTTAGGTGGCTTGGGGTTCTTGGTATTGGGGTTTCCCCATGATAAACCGTATATGCTGACAGTCTGATACGAATCGCCAGCACCTTCGGAATGTGGATTTGTAGGATTGAAGGATGTTGAAGGTATCCTAAACTCTGAACCAACGAGCGGACTAGCAAGTGTTAACAGCCGAGCACCCTAAACTGTGTGTCCCACGGTTTAGGGTTGACGGTTTGGGGTTTAGGCTGTGGGGTTGGTAGATCTCCACTCCAATCTCGAACTCTGCGGGTTTAAGATTCGATGGTCCGTTCCCTGACCGTGCTTTGTTTATGCTGTGTCCTGTCGTAAGGGTAGAAATCATATGGGACGTTGCATGGCTGTCGCCAAGCCATGAACATGTTCCCGCTGCATCCTGTGCCTCAGAGCTAATCCGGTTTGATGCGACAGGCACCCGAAACTCAATATCCCAAACCTGTATGGGCCCCAGACCTTAAGACTCTAGCAAGACCCTAACGCTTGAGACCCCAACCCCCGATATACACCCCAAGACTAAGTCCCCATACCCGAAACTTCGAAGCCCAAAGACCTTCAACTTTAATCCCCAAACCCAGGCTCGTGCTGCCGCCACGCAGTGTGCTTGACGTTTGCAAGCTTCTGGGGGCCGGCGCACGGGACTGGCACGGTGGGTGAAGGTCGTGTTTTCGGTTCTGGAGCCAAAAGCCCAGTCCAAGTGAGGGTTTCGGCGTTTTAGGTAGGGTTCAGGGCTTCTGGTTCAGGACGCCGGTATGGTTGGGAACTGCGAACTCGTTGAGGCCTTGTACTCAGGGCTTTACGCTTCAGGGTTCAAGTTCCTGAGTGCAGATTTCTGTACTGCAGTTCTCTGGCATAAGGTTGGGAGCGTCGGATTCTTGGGTTCCTCTACCACTCTACCTGCCATGAAACTGACTGTCAGAGCCGGTCGAACTAAGCCCCAATGAACTCACGATCCTGGAGCAGACCTGAAGCTTAAGGTTTAGGAGTTTAGGGTTTGGGAGGTTTTTGGGGTTTTGGACCTAAAAGGGCGACCCTATTTCCGTGGACCTTCAACCGCAGGATGTCACATCCATCAGCCTCCACTCTGACATCGTGGTGCTGCGCCCTCCGCCAGCCAAGCAACCGAGCCTCCAGGCAGAGTTTCGTGGCTTCAGACTTCCGGGGGGCGTTTCGGGCTAGTACAAAGGTAACCCTAAACAAGGGTAACCCTAAACCCTGGCCATAAAACAGTAAGTCCACAACTCCAAGCCCTGAGCAATGAGGGTGGGTGTAGGAGTCTCGAACTACAAGTGCTGCTAAAAAAGGAGGGAGTCAGGGTTTGGTGCCACTTGGGTGGTTGTCAAAATTAGGGTCCCATTTTGGGTCCCTATTTTAGTACGGCACATATTATTTAGGGTACCCAGAAAGGGACCATAATTTTGACAACCACCCACTTGGCTATCGCTGTTCACTCCCGTTGCTTCCAACCCTGCCTTCTTGGTCTCCGATCTTCCAAGTGGTGGAGTCGCTACTTGGAGGTTCATGGGTAGTTATGAGTGGGGTTCCTTTAAAGGAATCTACAAGGTGATAGGGTTTAGAGTTTAGGATTTAGGTTTAGGGTAGTGATAAGTATAACCCCACTTATGACTACCCCTGAGCCTCCAAGTAAGCTTTGGATGCCAAATCTCATGCTGCAGCGAAGCTGCGGTAACGAAATCCTGAAGGACAGTATTCAGTGGAAGTGGCTCGTGGCTCATCCTCTGCACAAACCTCTTCCCTACCCACATCAACCCACCCTAAAACCTCCAAACCCCGCAACTCTAAAAACGCAAAACCCCGACATACAAAAACGTTATATAATCGATAAGACAACCCTAGGGCCCAGACACCCCCCCCCCCCCTCATTATCAAAAGAAACATCAGCCCCAAACCTTGCCTCGACCCTCCTGACCTTTCGGGTTAGGGGGGCTGAGAGTCGAAATGGTTTTCAAAAAAGGGGCCTTAATAATTACCAATACTCTGTTGGGGGGCTCCTTCTTATAATTCTCGTTAAAAGGGACCGCATACACCCTATTCTAAGTAATAAGGCCCTATATTGGGGTTTAGGGCTAGGGATTTAAGGGGTTTGGTGCTTGCCCAGAGCTACCACAAACTGATTTTTTGTAGGTTCTATTTTATTGTAAACCCTGGTTAATGTAGACTTCTGCACAAAAGGAGGCCTAAACCCTAAACTCTGAACACAAAAGCACCAAACCCTGGGGCCAAAGCGATGCAAACGAACTACTGGGCCCCCCGCTGCGTGTTACTTAGCTTGTGCCCGTGGTAGCCTCGTAGTAGACTAGGTAACCTGTATCCGTTTTGGGGGTACTATCATCCCTCTGCAATCCCAATATACTCCCAAAAGTTAACAAGTAATTAGTTCCCCAGCGTACTCGACAAGTAGGATAGGCAGAGTACAAGCCTTTACAGCAGGCATGCCAGACAGCCCTCACATTGCCTATTTTCTTGGTCTCCATACTTTGCCGGATGCTCACTCTTCAAGTTTAGAAGGCCCATACACTCAAAACCCTGAACTCTACACTCACCCTTCAATATTCAATTCCACCCGAGGGCTTCTTCGTGGAGGCCCTTGACCCTAACTCGGAGCCTCTAAATCAACGGTTGAAACCATAGGCCCCTAGTATGGGACCTTCACCTTGGGATCCTTATATACCTACTATATACCCTATATAGACTCTTAAGGGTCCCTAGAACCCCCTCAAAAAGGCCTAAGAGTCCATATCAAGGCCCAGACTTCCAACCTTGGACTAAAGCTGAGGCTTTGTGTACGGCTTCCCACTCGCTGGGGGACCCTTCAAGTGCTCGCAAGGCTCGAAGGGGGTATCGATACATAAGCCAATAATTCAATAAGTAAACAATGCATAGCAAGTAAGGAATAACTGTACACATTGATATGTGTGTCTGTATAAATATACATATACATACACATGTTGTATAGATAGGCTAGACATAATGCTTGGTTTTAGCTTTGGGCGGTGGAGTGCGGTTTGGGTAGCGGCTTAGTGTTGGAGCTTCGGGCTCCGCCGTTTGTGTTTGGGGGGTTTAGGAACTGTCGTTTCATGTTCGCCAGGACACCCCCAAAGTGCCCTTAAATAATAGTTTCTTGATGTCCGCGTGAAGATGTAGATAGGGGCTAGCTACAACAAAGGTAGTTGGGACTTCAGGCTTGAAGGGTGAGAAGGTTTTGGCATCATTGTTTGAGTTGGGACGTACTGTTGCGCATAAGGTTTATTGTGGACCATACTACTTGTTCAGACCGCTAGGGAATTAGGACTTTACGGCTCCAGGTTGAGGGAGGTTTCATGTTCGGGGTCAGGCTTCAAGCTTTGTTACAAGAAAACCGTCAAGACCTGCTTAGAGGTTCAGGGGTAGTTCTAAGTGGGGCTATAAGTCCCCTAATTAGGGTTATAAGTCTAGTTACCCTACTGAGAACCCCACTTATAACTGCCCATGAACCTCCAAGTGCCCCTTCCTAAAACGCAAAACCGAAACAACCGTCACATTGCCTACAGCCGAATGCCTCGAAGATGGGGTCCGAGACAAGAGCAACTGCCTGGATCCCCCCCGGGCTCCGTCTACCTCATATCAGGGTTTTTATCGACATCCTACCATTTAGGCCCTGGTAAGGGGGGTTTACTATTCAGAAATATTCAGAATTCCTTCCTCAATTTCTTTGGGGTTTCCTGTTTAAAGCTTCAGTTTTGCTCTAAGAGGAAGAAAGATATGCCCCAACTCCTAGAACCCCATGGTGAACCCCAGAAAGTTGGAACATGGCTTTAGGAGGATTAGTGCTAGGGTCCCCTTATACTGTAACTTAGGGCATGGGGATAATGATGTTCCAACTTTCTGGGTTCTACTGTAAACCCTGAACTTCCCCCAATTGGGGGCGAACTTTGAGCACTTTGAGGTCTTTATTTTGTAAAGACTAAAGTTTTGAGACCCTTAGTTCCCCAAAACCTAACCTTCATTTTTTTGTGGTACTTATAGTTTGGTAGGAATCGAAAACTTTTGCCCTTTATTTCTGTGGTTTTTTGGGGGAGTAAGGACCATTGTCGATGAACCCGAGCTTTCAATGGAATCTTCAAGCCCAGGCTCCAGGGAAAAACCATACTTGCAGGTCCAGGGGTAGTTATAAGCAAGGTTATAAGTCCCCTAATCAGGGTTATAAGTATAGTTACTGTTGCCCTAGTTATAGCCCTACTTATAACTACCCCATGAACCTCCTTCGTGTTAGAATACCACTGAACGCCACCTTGTTGCTAAATTTGCTTTCTAAACGCTAAACTCCCAAACCTCGCGGCCTTGCCACTCCTTAGCAGTAAAATGAGGTCAGGGCGGAAAGCTGACGCATTTCGCCCATCCGTCGACGTACTATGCCTTGGACTTCGACTGTCCAGTCCTGCTCTTACTGGGTTCTCCTTCGGAACTACTGTTACTACTGTGCATCCCGTGTCGCGATGTTGGGTCCGGGACACTTTCTGGCTTAGGGTACCTAGAAAGCATTAACACGCACGTAAGCCACATCAAGGTATGCATCGAAAGGGAAATTGGCAGATGGATCGAGCTATGAATTTTCTTTTTATCTGTCGATCTTTCGTTCGGCCTGCGGCTTGATCTCGATGCAAGATTTGCAAATGCAGTCATGCAGACTCTGTCTGCGCGCCTCATGGAAGACGAGATTGAAACGTGGACCCAAAGCATCAACACCCAGAGTGTCAGCCATTTCGTTTAATTTGGGAACTACCAACTGCAACCTTCCAAATGTAGTTCAGCCGTGAGATCATTTTCTCGTGAGCCACGCCAAATCCGCATCCATCTATGTCTCCGTCTATGTCCATCTATGTTTATGTCATGCCTTTATCTTGTTCATGTCTATATTCTGTCTGTGCCTATGATGTATATCACACGAAGCAAGCATATAGATCCGTACAGGTACACACGCTAGTGCATGATATGTTTGCACAAGCGCATGTGGGTGCGTGCATTCCTGTACGTATATAGGTATGTATGTAGGTATGTGTATAGGTATACACATATACTTGTATGTAGGTATGTATGTGTGTGTATGCAAGTGTGCATGTGCATAAGTCTATATGTATGCATACACAATAGATAGATATATGTTAAATCGCGTGCACTCTTGCATGCTTGTATGCATCCTCGAGCAAGAGTCGAAAGACCGGGTGCCAGTGTCGCAGAGTACACGGTCCTCAGGCTGACGCACCCGGGATTCGAAGTAGTTAGAGCCATGAAGACTTAGAGTCCAATCATTAGACGAAGCAGTTGATGAGAAGAAGGATGATAGTTAACCAGGAAGAAGTAGAGTTTGGCTGGGACGCCACCAGACGCGACTTTCAAACCATTATGCCACGAATCTAGCCCACAGCTTCCTTTCGAGCCTGCATTGCAACGGGCACAAGCCCGAAGCCCTCCAAAACCCTAAGCCCCCAAAATCCCCTAAACCCTAAACCCCTAAACCCTAAATCCTAAACCCTAAACCCACCAGAATCCTAATCTCCCTGAAACCTCGAAGCTGCAATCCCGAAACTCTAAGCCCCTAAACCCTATTTGGGAGTTTCTTTTGGGGTCCTTAGAATAAGGTTCCGATTATTTGGGTACTAGATTAGGTCCCCTATTTTCGGAAACTACCATATAAATCTCTGGCTCTAATCCTCGATCGCGACCTAAGGTGGGAACTCCAGTCCTGGCCATTGCAGAGGGCACCATCTCTGAGATCCGCGATTCAGAAACCGCGTCAGGTCCGCCCAGGGTTTGAAGCATAAGGTTTAGGGTGTAAGGTTGAGGGTTTAGGGCTTAAGGTTAGGGGTTTGGGGTGTAGGGCCGCTATGGAGACCGAGGCTCAGACTTCAGAATGCAGTAGGTTTTGGGGGGTTTAGCTATGGTTAGGATCCTATAATCAGCAAAGTGCAGGGTCTAGGTGTTTTATACAGGAAGCCAAGTCCCCAAATTATTGAAGCATGGGTTGCTCTGTGTGTGTGTGTGTGTGCTGGAGGAGAGGGTTTTTCCGGTGCATCCTGGCATTTGGTTCCATGACTTATGATTTAGAGGGACCCCCCTGAGGGGGGATTGCAAATGGCGTTTGCTAGCAAAGGTTTCTAAGGATAGTTGGTTTGGATTCAACCTTTGAACTTTGTTTACCCCGGCGTAAACTGACATGGCCTCACCAGCACTGAGGGCCCTAATATAATCCTATATAATCCTTATGGTCACTATTACCGGGTGGGGGCCCCTTCCAAGGTATGCTGCTTCATCGGTAGCTCATGGGTTTCTCGGCTCAGAGCACCGGAGTGCATTCCCATTTTTTGAAATGGCCGCCTCCATCGTGCTTTTGCCGAGAAAGCCACTTGGGCCACGACGCTCGGATTCTCTTGAACACGCACTTCATGTTGTGTTTAGCTTTTCTCCTTGAGAAAATGGAATGCTGTGAACCCAGTGAAAGAGAGAGTCAGGCTGGAAGCGTTTTTGTAGGTTCCTTGTTGGGATACGACCTACTACACACGAGTTTTCTACTCAGCCCAGGACAGCGCCCACCGGCACCTCGAAATTTAGGTCCTACGGCAAAGCCGTCAAGAACAGCGGATGAGTACGTGAGCTCTTCTGAGGGGCCGAAGGAGAAGGGTTAGGATTTAGGGTGCCAGGAGTAGGCTAATCCAAGCTTGAACGCTAAATCCTGCCCTTTCAGCCTAGAGGCTGAGCATGTTTGCAAAATTAGGTCGTTGGAACGGCCTCGCTGCACGGATCTAGTGCTGCTGAGCTTAGTAGTGCTCTTTCTCGAGATCCGCGCTCGGGAACCCAACTACAAGATGTTGATATCGATTGTGGGCTTATGCCAAAAGAGCACAGAGAGATCCCAAAGCGGCTTGTCTGACGTGATGCTCGGGTTGCTTGCGATGCTTCCTCCCCGAATAGTCCACAAAGTCTGCTTGAACACTTTGGGAGTAAGTGACGTGGCAGGTTGCCATATCATATTACCACCAAACCGAGAGTTTCAGATCAGAAAAGAGCTTCATTCAGTTTGTTACTTCTCGTAACACTATCCGAGACATCGGCCTTTATCGCATGTGCCGGAGTTGGACTTACAACAGGGTTTTGGAAGTCGATTCGGGACTTCGGGTTTAGGGTTTATACGGTTAAGGGCGGTTTTGATGGGTCCGGTACAAGCTTCTTGAGAATTCTTGGCATCGCTCAGACTTCACGTGCATCGCTCACAGAATTTCGCACTTTGTAGGTACAATGCCGTGCTGGATTGAAATACCGATTCTTGCGACATTTTCAACCGTAAACCCTATAAGATATGGAAACTGTGGAGACGGTTCTGCGATGATTGCCGGCTGCAACCTAGCCAAGTGTTCTCCCGACGCATTTTCCGGATGCGTCGTCTCGTGCGGTTTTTCTCATGTCTGTGGGCCAACATCGGCCTGTCAGCCGTTTCACATCGTTTCACCATAGCTTCATCGCTGGCTATATGAGAGCGGTTCCATTCGGGCAAAACTCCGAATTGCGCTGAGGTATGTTTGTTTTTCTCCGAAGGCTCTTGGCTGTTCTCTGTTTGGCTTCTTTATGAACATTGTGGGTGCTTCTATTGTTATCACATCTAGATGGAAAGTTGCTGAACTTCTAGGAAGGCTTCACGAGCCGCCAAGAGCACGGCAACACGCCGGCGCAATACATGCAACCAATCCCAGACCGCGAGAAGTCGAGGACCCAAACATGGGAGTAAGCTTGAGGGATGTAGGGTTTAGGGTTATAAGCTAGGCTTAGCAACAATTCATCGAAACCCAAATTAGGGTTCTTGCTGTCCTTTCTACGTCCCGTGATCCTCGCAATCGTGCCTGCATCTTTGGCGAGACCGCGGTCAGTAAGGCCCTAGGTCGGACCAACGGTGCCAGCAGTGGAAAATGGCCGATGAGCCCTGACTCCCAGAACCCTGACACTCCGAACCACCTCAACCCTAAGCTCTTAACGCTAATTATTCCTGAACTCTTAACCCTGACATCCTAAACCCTAAACCCTAAACCCTAACCCTGACATCCTAAACCACGCAAGTGCCACGAGCCCTTACCATGGAGGGAGGTTTCTATTGTGGGTTATTATAGGAGTTCCATATCAGGGGAGGGGCTAAGGCTTCCATGTGTCGCTCCATGATACAAATTGGGGGTTGTGGGGTATGGAGAAGATATAAGTATAAGTGGGCTGAGCTGGATGGTGTTGGGGTGTAGAGTTCGAGGTTTGAGGTTTATAAGCACAAACCCTAAACCCACAAGGGACCCCAAAGACGCCTTAAAAGAACCCTGGTTTCGTCGGTCAAGATCCAGTCAGTCGAGGAGATCCTAAACCCTAAACCCTAAACCCTATAACCCTAAACCCTAAACCCTAAACCTGAGAGTACCCGAGCCCTTCTCTATTGCGACCGTTTAGAGCCCCAGTCATCGACAAGCATGGGGCATGGAGCAAACCCTGTGGCGAGATGTGGTCTAGGGTTGTTAACAGGGCTCGGGGGTTAGGGTTATAGGGTCTTGGGTTCATTGTTTAACTAGAGTTTTATAGGGTTCGAATTAAAGTTTGGGGTTTACGGTTGAGGTTATAGGGTCTCGAGTATTGCGTTCATCGTTTGAAGTTCACGTTTTGGGGTTCAGGTTTTGGGAGTCTTTCAGGTTACAGCCCCGATGGCACCGGTTGAGAGTCGGAAACCTGCAGTTCTGTAAGGAAGAGTTACTGGATCATTCACATCCGCCTTGGCGACCGGCATCGACGGGGGAAGCCCGCAATGCGGAATCCTAAACTCAAACATGAACGGCCTGAACCTCGTAACTCTAAGCCGCTACTCCCCCAAAAATCCTAAACCTTTGCTGAACCTTAGAAGCCCCTAAACCCCCGAACCCCTCCTAAACCCCAACCCCCTAAACTGTAGACACCGCTAAGCTCCGCAGATTCTTCAGCCTGTCGTCCGGATGAGCCCGGGTCGCTCCGATGAATTTAGGGTGTAATGTAGGCGCCTTAAGAATTGGAATGGGGTTGTGGGGGGTCATTATTATAAGTATTACTATAATCTACCCCCCAAAGCCTTTTCGAATTATTAAGGCCTATACAGCAGGTTGTTTGAATAAGTAGAAATAGTGTCCCATCATGGCCCGCATATATGAACAGTATCATATACCCCCGCAAAACCCTATCCTTACTGTCAAGCTTTCTGAATTGGAATTTCGGGCTGAAGGCTTATTTGTGTGTTTGCTTGTTTGCGGTTTCGGGATCCTGATGGTAGCAAACCGCATGAAACTGGATGCAGCCGACAGCACCCTAGCTTAAAGTAGGCGTCGCAAAGATTGCTGATAACAATGTCTTCGTACAGTCCCGCCAACATATATATATATATATATACATATATATATATATATATGATCACGCTTAATATAATATACCCCCGGTAACTATTGGGGTTCCTGATCTTGGGAGACCTCGCAGCTCGCTACTGGTGCTATCTGATGCAGGTGTTGACGTGCGAAATTTCTTCAGCTGGAATCAGATCACAATTGCACAGGCGGGAACCTTTTGCGCTCGTGATTCAGCAACCTAATATAGGGGCCCAAGCAAAACAGCCTATACTAGAAAGGGGTTCCTTATTATAACTACATAGTTTAATGGGCCCCAAAGCCCTATTCTAACTGTTTAATAAGGCCCCATAGATTACCCGAAACCCTGCTTCCGCGAACCTCTTCCGTCCATGTGGTCATGGGAACACTCGCACAAACGGTTGCTGCAGATGTTGGGCCACAAAGTCAGAACAGTATTCTCGGCTAAAGCAAGTGCCAAATCATGGTCAACATATGTCCAAAGCGATATGCTACATGTTCGACTGGGCTACAGCGCCTGCTGCTGTTAGTTTATACCTTTCAGTCTGTTGCAGCTGCTGCTGTGGTACCATCCGATTAGCTTCATCAAGGGATGAGCCCCAAGCCCTGAACCCCAGACCTTGCTCCGTTGAAACCCTGAAGCCTCAGACCTTAACGCCCGAAAACGCTAAGAAACCCGAAGAATCCACAAAGCCGTTGCGTAAATCCTTGACCCAGCGCTGCTTCGGAGCCACAGTCATGTTCTGGGCCTAGGGTTTCAGGTCATGGTTTGGCTAGGCGTAGGGTTCAGGGTTCAGGGATAGCCGAACCGAGCCTCTTCGCAGAGCCCTCCGGCTCCCCTGCAGGTTCGGTGTTCTTAGCAAGTTGTCCAAAAGTTTTCGGTGGGTTATGGTGGGTTCTTTTGGTTGGTGTTCTTGTGTGGTTCTTATTATGGTAGTGTGCTTGTAAATTGCTCTCACGGACTAGGCGTGCGGGGTTCATAAGAGCTTTGAAGATGAGAAGAGGGTGGTTTTTGGTCTATGTAAATAACCCATCTGGTTCGTGTGAGGGCCTTAAGAGACAGGGCTTGGGAGGGTGTTTCTGAGTTTTGTACTATTGTAGTACCATTCTCGGTTCGTATCAGGGCTCAAGACATTGGGCCTGGAGGGTTTATGCTTAGCGTTGCCCTCAGGAACAGTATTTCTAATGTTCAGGTTTATGCAACATCAGGTTCCATGTGACCAACCCCCTCCTGGTCCTAGAAATGCCTTTTTTTTCGGCTTTTGGGTTTACCTATTGTCTCAATTGTAGTTCCTTCTTTTTTGGTTTAACCAATTATGTACTAAGGATCCTATAAGGTAACCCAAAAAGGCAACTACAATAGAGCTGGAGGATGCGAGTTTAGGGGTGCGCTCGCCGCTGTGAGGTGGACGGCACCTTCGCAGAGTACGTTCACATCAAGGCGGATTGAGCACGAACTGTCGGAGCCCTGAACGAAAGGCTCCATGTAGCCATATAGTAGGTACTTAGGCCTTCAAGTACCCATATAGGGACCCCTTTAAGGCCTAAGTCATGCATCCTATGCTCCCGTCAAGCTCCCTTAAAGCTCCCTTAACCCCCGAAAAGCCTCCCAGAACTGCAAATGTATGCCCAAGTTATTCCGAAGCGCTGGAAACTGAAAGTTTAATCTGAGGGTTCTCCTGAACCGTGGCTTGCTTTGCTGTAGAAACGGCCAAAAGCGCTACAATGTGACCTTGAGGTATATGATAGCCTCAGTATATAGGCTTTTATACAGGCTTTACAAGCAGACCTAATTCCTACTGCATCCGACGCAAAACTTGGACAGTTTACCCAAACCTCTTACCGTCTCCACCAGAGTGCGGCATTCTTGCAGCAAGGCTTTAGTGTAGGAAAGATGTTTATCTTCTAGGGTTTCGCGCTGAGGCCGTTCTTCCCGAGCTCTAAGAGACTCTAAATCCCAAGCCCTAAACCATGAACCCTGCAGAAGTACGTGCCCAAGTATAGAACCCTACTATAGATCCCTTTAAGGAACCCTTTAAAGGAACCCTAATTATAAAAGCCCCGAATGAGGCCTCCAACAGCCCAGGCTCTTGGAGCGCACATTTTGGATGCTTTGGGGATGTCTAACTTTTGAGGTTTGCGGGGGGTGTTTTCGGATAGGATCGCCAGCCCTCGAAAGTCAGAAGCCCTTACCCAAACTCCGAAACACCTGAACGGAACTTTTGGGTTTCTGCCGCAGAGAGCAGCAGTGGGGATGCACATTCAAGGGAGTATGGGAAAGGTTCAAGACAAATGTCTGCTGCGTACATCCTTAAACCCCGACCCTTACAGCCCAAACATGCCCAAACCCTGTACACCAAAACTGGCCCAAACCCCAAGCGCCAAGCCTTAGCCCCATCTAAGACCCATAGCAACCCTTCTACCAACCCTTATGCTCTAAGGCATGATAATGACCAAGAAGGGGATTTCGGGCGTGTACCTCAGCCCGAAGCCCTCATATCTTACCTTTTTGAAAGGCGGCGGCTCCGTCCCTGAAGCCTGGAGACAGAGTTTGCCAAGGGCAGGTAGCGGTTGAGGTTTACATACTTGGAGGTTCAGGGGTAGTTAGAAGTGGGGTTATGAGTCCGCGAATTAGGGTTATAAGTATTGTATAGTTACCCTCCTTATAACCCCACTTATAACTAACCATGAACCTCCAAGTAGGAATGTTCAGGGTTTAGGGATGTTTGGGGTTCATTGTTTAGAGAGTTTGCCAAGGGCAGGTGGCGGACGGCTTCCGACTTTGTTGCAGTCAGGGTGTTTGAGGTTAAAGGTGGTGCTCACAGGGCTTTTTAGGGTCGTTGAGAAACCGTGCGAATATGGTCGCATGGCGATTTCTTGGGCAGGCTTCTGTGTAGAAGCTTCAGTGCAAGAGGTTTCTTGTCGCTTTTGTCCCCCGGATTTCACTTCGCTAAACCCTAAACCCTCAACCATCCTCAACCCTAAACCCTAAACCCTCAACCATCCTCAACCATGAGCCCTGATCAGTTGCCTTTCAACTCCAGAAGGCTCCCATCGCCAAGCAGGTTCGAAGGCTGTGTGCTGGAGGTATAGAAAAAACCCACCATACAGGGATGATAAGGGGGAAACCCCAGCACTTATTCCTCAAAATGGCCGGCGGACCTACAAGGATTGTCCCTTGTACTCCTAGTGAATCTGTCTTGAGCTTAAGCTGAGACTTCTATGTCAATAGAGTTGACGGATATTGTTGCAGCTCGTCTACTTACCGGAGCTTGAACGCCTTACCAAGGTCTTCTACTGCTACCGCCAAACACCAAATCCGAACCATCAAACCCCCATGCTCAACACCTATTGGAGGTTCGTGGGTAGTTGTAAGTTGGGCTATAGGTAGGGTAACTATACGTATAACTCATAGTAGGGGACTTATAACCCTACTTATAACTACCCATGAACCTCCAAGTAAGCCGTAAAGCTTCGCACGTAAGCAGGTCATCGCCCAAAGTGGCGATGTCGGCTTCTGCCCAACGCCGCACTTGCATGTAGACACTTCGCCACATTTACGATTTTCAGGGTTTAGGGTTTAGGGTTTAGGGTTTGGGGCGTTCAGAACTAATTAACGTAGGAACCTGATCAAGAAACCCTGGCCCTATATCCCCAATTTATGAGGATTCATATAAGGAGCCCCAATAAAGGCCCGATATTCAATATTGGAAGCAAGACTGGTTTCACGTCTGGTTTCGGTTTCGTGGCAGATTGTGGTCTTGAAGCGCAAAAGCGCCAAATTTTCTATGTCCTCAAGCCATCAGCCAAAGCCTTAAATAATTACTCATCACAAAATAATCTACTCCGGGATGCCCTACAGTCCGCAGAACAAGAAGACATCACTAAACAGCAAACAAATCTGCCTCCAATAGCCCCAAATCCCTACATCTTCCCGCAACCCCTCAGCCCTTAACAATCTACCCCCGAAGTTAGACCGCAACAGAGAGTCCTTAAGACCGAAAACCTGCCTTGAAACCCTCATAAAACCCTATCAAAGCCATTATAGATAGATCCTCGATGTTGAAGAGCCCCTAAACCTTAATCCCTGAACCCCAAACTATCCTACACCCTAATCCCTAAACCCTAAGCCCCTAAACCCTATAATCCCTATTCCTTGATCCCTACACCCTATATGCCCTAAGCCCTAATCCCTGAACCCTAAACTCTGACTCGAAGCCCGAAAAGCTCAGGAGGTCCACCTTCGTGGAGGCCGCGATGCGGACTCGGTGGTCTTCGGCTTCCGCGGAACACAGGCCTCCTGGGATTTGTGTTTAGCGTTTTAGGGGTGTGTTTAGGATTTCAGGGGTTAGTGTTTCGGCTTCAGGGGTGCAGGGTTTGAGGATTGGAGGTTTAGGGGCTTTGGTTTCAGGGTTGAGTATGTAGGGGCTTAGGGATTACAAGCGTTCAGGGTTTTGATGAGGTCCTCTATGTGTCATGAAGTTTTTTTTGCAGCTTGAAACGCGAACACAGAAGCAACAGGGTTCTGTTGGGAGTTATCCAGGGATTGCGGGTCCCAGGTTCAGGCCATCAAACATTGGCCACGTGAAGTGTGGGATTCTCAGCTGCCAGAGTTCAGGATGTGAGGTTTCGGGTGTTAGTCTAGGGATTTTAGGGTTTGGGAGTTTTGAGTTTTAGGGCTTTGGGCCTTTATGCTTTGAACTTTGTGCTTTTAGCTTGCGGCTCGCATCTGTTTGTTTTGAGGCTTCAGCCTTTGCATTAGGGCTTTACATGCCAGCCCCTCGTGTCACGTAGACCATGCCCTCGCACACTCTGAGCCCCGGGACCACCAAACTACCACAACAAAAGTGACAGCGAGTTTCGGCTCCTGTGGCCATAAAAATCCTCAACCGCCCGCATTGCGACCGGAAAGCCCAAGTGAACGCAAGGATGTTGCCATGTTAAGACCCTTACATGACGGTGACGATTCCTGGTTGTGTAGTGAAGCTGGGCTGTCCAAGAGTCGCCTCACAGCCCCTCCAGATCTGAGTTGTTAGACTTTAAACTGCAAGTTGTTATATGAGTAGTTGTCAAAATTGAGGTATTATTATAAGGACCCAAAAAGGGACCCTAATTTTGACAACCACCCATATGAATAGTATTTACGATAGAGCTTTAGATCCCGAACTCGGCCAGGGCCCGTTCCAATGCGAAGAGGGCACCTGGTACACTGCGGACGGCCCCGAGCCGGCTCAATCAGAAAATGGTGGCTGCTGGCTGTTACAGTTGTCTTTGCCTGGTTCCATGACTTCTCTTAGAGTGCCCTTGCAGGTTTGGACACTGCTGTTGTTTTTCGTAGTGTCATCGTATCATTGTGTAGTTCTGCCTATTAGCCATTATCATCTTGAGTCCTTGTGCTGAGTCCTGGCAGCTAAGTTTACTACGTCGAATATGTTGATAGCAGCTGCTGCTGACATTCAACACTCGAAGTTTCATCGACCTGAGTATATGTATATATATATATATATATACAGTTGGTGTGGGAGATCGTCTCTGCATGACAGAGAGCTGTTGAGGTTTCCGGCAATGGCCGAGCCACGTGAAATTCAGAAGACGCTAATCCGCCAATCCCTTCTCGAGCGCTTTTAGAGCCCATGAAAACGTCATGGAACAGCCTACAGCTTGGGTAGGCTTGAGGGTCTGAGTTTAGGGGTGTAGGTGTGAGGTCGCTGGTATGAGATTGGTAATGAGGCTCAGCCTGCATTTGGGTAATTCTCTAAACCAGGGTCCCTTTTAGGGCCCCAAAATACTACGGCACCCTATTAATTGGACCAAGACTTTGAGACCAGTGCGACCGCCTGTGCAGCTTTTGACTCAAGCGCCGTTCGAGCCGTTACATGAACGTATTGGACCGGAGTACCCGTTGCTATGATCGGTCCGGAAGAGACTGCACGATCGGGATTTTCCGGTTGGGCGTAGAGTTTAGGATTTTGCAGTTAGGGTAACGCGTACCGGCATCGCCGTAATCCTTCAACTTGTAGACGGAGGCATCGGAGGCTCCGACTTATAAGCCTTGGCCCATGACCTATGCGTTTAATCTGTTACACCTTACACCTGGGCTTAGCATTCAAAGGTGCCGCCTGGACTTCAGGAGTTTCATCTGGTTCTGTGCCGCTGCTCTAAACCGCAGAACACCGAAGATTTACACGAATCCGCCCTGCATGCTTTCAGGGCTTGCAACCAACTTGACGGCATTTCTGTGTGCAGGGTGGCGCTCTTAGTCGCTTCTGGTCCCTTCCTTTGCGACGCAATGTTCGATTTCGATGAGTTGGAGGTCAAGTTCGAGGAGAGAGACACGAAAACCAAGGCCTTTCGAGTCTTCCAGACTTGCTGGGTGGAGAGCTACAGTAAGCCCTAAAGCCCGAAACCTGAACGCTGGAACCCGAAACGACTAGGTCGCGGGGATCTAACCGTGCCCGTATGGGTGTCAAACCACTAAGATTCCTAATTCCTAATTCTTTCAAAGAGCCACAGGAAAACCAATAGTTGCATCTTAAAGCCGTAACTATAACCCCAACCCCGCAAAATCCCACCACCGATGGATTCTTGTGAGGCGACGGCAAGCGCTGCCGAGCCTGTCTCAAAGTGCCCCAGCTTTCTGAACTTTGTAGTTTTGGGGTTTATTATATGGTCTGAGTGTTTATATGCCTTTAAGGCTTAAGCTTTGGGGCTTTGGGGTTTGAGGGTTTCGTAAGGGTTTGGGAAGCCCTTGGGTCTCATTTGTTTGAGTTGTAGGGTGTGTAAGGCAGGCCCTTAAACCCCAAACACCCGAACCCTAAAACCTGCCCTCAAACCTTAGGTTGAAAGTGCCTATGCTTGACATCCTCCCCCTTGTAGCATACCTATGATTTTAAAAGCCTTGTACCGTAACAGTAACCCTTAAATTAGAGTAATTGTTGCAGCATCCCTTTTACAACTTGCAGCAGCGATGGTAGCCCCTTGCAAGCCCTTGTACAAACCCTCACAGATCCATACAACAAACTCGTATTCAACAGCTCCGTCAAGCCCTTCCACAAACCCTTTACACGCCCCTAGGCCCTTATTAGCACCCCGCCTTACTCCCTTTGAACAACAAGCTATTGATAAGCCTTTGTAGCCGCCTTGATGAGGGCCAAAAAAAGCCATTACTGCCCTGCGAACCTTGCAGCCTCAATCCTTGCTTAACCCTAAGCCCTAAACTCACACAAAACCCTAAACCCACTCCCAACCCTAAGCCCTAAACTCCCCCTCCTGAACAAAACCCAAACCCCAAAAACCCCAAACCCTGAAGCCTGAAACTCCAAGCCCTGAACGCTACCCTCTACATCCTGAACCCTCCCCCCATCCTCCTTGCGAGGTCTTCGGGCTATGTTGCCACGCCGAGCCCTGCCCCATCTATCGGATCGCGGAAGATTCGGGCAGCGGCCTCTGAGTTACGAAGGGTTTGCGAGGTTAGTTTACAGGTTTAGGGTTTAGTTCTACAAGGGTTTGAATCGGAATTTGTAGGTTCTAACAAGTCTCAAGAGTTGGAATACGCTTTGTGGTGTAGTATGACAAACGTAGCAAGAAACCCCAAGGAATAAATTCAGGGAATGATTCAGGCTCCTGTAGTAGGACGTGTAGGATTTTAGGCAAGGCTTCATAAACGGTTTCCCGGGGTTTGTAAAGGGTGTTTGTACGGCCTCATTCAGACATCTATAAGTCTATAAGGGTTTATGCCATCTCCTGTAGCCGACTTCCGCCATTTCTCAAACACCCCATATTCGGCGAATAGAGGCCCTTCAAGGTTACTATAGTCTCCTTAGGAATTATTTTTTGTTCATATAAAACCCAAGAGAATTATGCAAAACAACAAGAACCTGTTTGTATTATGGCTCTAAGGGGGGGTATAGTCATGTCTAGGCTGAGAGGATTTGGTGGGATCTCGGGCTGTCCCCGTTGACTTAGAGTTAATTCATGGCGAGTTTAGGGTTTAGGGTTTAGGGTTTAGGGTTTCATTCAAGTATCTTACCTTTGGTTAGTAGGGAATGGAGGAATGGGGTACAAGTATAACTACGATTACTACCATTCCACCATTCCCTACTAGCCAAAGGTAAGTTCAAGTATTTGCGGTTCGCTTCAGAATTCCGGGGAACTCCTACAGGTCCGAATAGAAGTCAAGACCAGGAAGAAACCAGTACTAGAGATGGTACTCACTGCAGCACTCCATGTCAAGGGCAGCATTGATAGCAAAGGTGCCAGAGTCCTTTTAATTCATTCAGTATGTCGGTGGTACGAGTCACACTTTCGCGCCTGTTTTCGGCACTTGCCCTAGACCATAAATTTTGGGCTTCTATGATAGAGCTGCAAGCGGCCCCCCGGGGAAGGTCCTGGCATTGCACGGCGGTGGCTCCAACACCAACATCATGCAGTACCAGGTGGAGTTTGTGAACGTGAGGGTTTGGGGGTTATGGAATGGTTTAGCCACTCAGCCAGGCTTCAAGTTTCGGGTTGGGATGTGGAGTTTAGCTGCTTTTTAGGTTCCCATCGCATTGCGGTAGAAGGGAGTCGACCTCTCCGCCCGGGGCCGTATCGGGGGTGGACTCTTGCGATTCTTGGTGGAGCTCAGGTGCGAAGTCAGAAAAAGCTGTACATAGGGGCTTTTTTGATTGGAACACGGCTTTGCGCAACTGGCATGCAAGTATCAGAAGGAACCCAAAGGAATAGTGTTGCGATTTATATTGTGCGAAACTGGCAGCACACATCCTCGACCCCGTTCTCATCATTTCGGCCTCCTAAACCCCAACTCCGAAACTCTAGTTCCCTACACCCTCAAACAACGAGGATACATTTCTGGCACCTCAAAGCTCAGGCCCCGAAATGCTTACATATGGTGATCACTCCAGCCACTGTAGGCAATATACCCCCTTACCCTAAGGTCCCTACACTACACCTTTATAGATATAGTATCACGGCTGGAACCCTTTGTAAAGGAACCCCTTGAAGGGACCCTATTCTAACAATTCAGGTCCCCACAGTATCAAGCAAGCAGACGCCTCGGACCCTAAATCCTAAGCCCTAACCCGAACCTCAGAACCTTGAGCCCTAAACCCACAACCCCTAGACCCTGCAGACCCTATGTTCCAAACCATCCTAAGCCATTATAAACCCAAAACCCCGAAATTAAACCATTGTACCCTGCCTTAACCCTTAAAGACCCAAACCCCGAAATCCTAAACCATCCTACCCTAAACAACCCGAAGCCCACAGATGCGGAGGTGATGCCACTTCGAAGAATCCTGGGGGATCAGGCTCCCCCGGCTTTTGCAAGGTTTAGGGTTCAGGGTTTAGGGTTAAGGGTTTTGCTGCCTCGGTGCTACGAAAAGGATCACAATAACGTCTACACCGACTAGGCTAGGGTTTGGGGGTTTAGGGTTTAGTGTTACTTGTCATGGCTTCATTCCCAAAGCCTAAACCCTACTCTCCCTAACACCCTAGACCCCATGCAGGGAGTAAGCGGGGACAGAAGGAGTCTCAGATGACGGTTCTGCCGCCGTTGCAGTGTCCAGGGTTCTGTATTTGGGCCTCTCATTTCTGGTACTCCCTTATGTTATCAGGTTGTGCAGTGTGTACTACCATGCGGCGAGCGACATGTTCCCCTGCGAAATTCAGCCGGACAGCACAGACCCTAAACACGAAACCCTGAACCCTTTGGTCCCGAGTGCACCTGGAGCTTGGCGCGATCTGCCGCATCCATGGCTTAGAAGACATGTTCGGTGGATCACGCGGCGTAAAGCACCACCTGTACTAGACCTCAAGCATGCCTACCTTCACCCCGGGGTCGGGGGTTGATAGTTATGAATGTTGTTCAGGTCCAGACAACCCACCCTAAACCATAGGCGCCGTAGCTTCAAAGCCCGGACATGTACCCCAGGCCGAATGGGATTTCCTGAACGGAGGAAGAGATTGGACGCTGGGAGCCTGGTCTGAAGTAGGGATCGGAAAATCGTATGCCAGAGTTCGACAAGGCCGACTTCATGATCATTATGGGTTATTGTTTTATAGTGCAGCCCCGATTCAAGTACCTATAAAACCTCATTTGCTTAGTCCTATGATCCTCCAAGTACTCTACTTTTCAGTGACACCCCGCGTTTCGCAGAAGGACTCCTCACAGGGATAGCTTAAGGGAGTCCAATCTTGAAGGCTGAGCTCTGCAACCCTAAACTCCTAAGCCCCTAAACCCCTAAACCCTAAACCCTAAACCCTAAACCCTAAACCCCTAAACCTAAACCCGTAAACCCTAATAACCCTAAACCCTAAACCGTGTAAGAGTCTTCGGGGCTTTTTGTGCAAGCGTCCTCGGCTTGCGATCATGAGGCTGTGTTCATGCTGCAGCTTTTGCGGCCCCGCATGCAACTAGCCCGCTCACACAACGACGACAACCGTCACAAATGAGTCAGGAATATGCTTTGTCATGGCAAGCCGGTAGCAGCAGGGTTTGGAATCAGAAGTTGCTCCTCTTAAGGTCTCTGCGACTGAACAAGCAGATGTGTGCACCAGCCATAAACGTAGACCCCTGAAACCTACATCCCTAAAGCCATAAAACACTGCGGGGTGGATACTACAACTTCACTCGGGTGTCAGTTTTGGTTGTTTTTTTCAGACGTGGGGTGGTGTTGGCTGGTCGTTTCCACTGTAGCCGAGTGCGGTGACTTCGGATGGCGCTGCTAGTGCGGGCGGAGAGCAAGAGCACAACAGCCCTGAACCCTCAAACGCTGAACTATGCAACCTGAACCCTCACGCGCAGCTGTACAGTTAGAGGCTCGAAGCTCTAATCCTTAAGCCTACAAACCTCACGTGTTGAGTCTCAGGTTCAATGACGGCCATGGCGTTCCAGATATCATGAAGGCCCGTGGCACCAAGAAAGCAGACGCATAGTCCGGCGCGTCAGGTTTGAGGGGTGCAGGCATTAAAGCATGGTGTATCGATGTTGCATATGCGGTCACGATGCTTATGCTAAGGCGATTTTCCGATGCAGTAGAGTTCCGACAAGCAAAAGCAGCGGGTCGTGGCAGTTCGGTAGGTTGTGGAACATCAACATGGAGGTTCTGCCATACCATGCGACAGCATACCAGAATTTATTACAATCGACCGTAACATGCCGCAGCATACCAGAAAATGTACAATACAATACCATACCATCGTCTACAAAGCCCAAACCATAAACCCTATAAGAGACTTCAATGGTGACCCGGGTTTTACGGTTTCGGGGGTCGCCTTTTGAGGCCCTTGCAGCTGGAATGCCTTTCTTTGGCTGGTACGGCGTCAGGACCTCAGTTGTCTTTGGGGTTTGGGGTTTAGGCTTTAGGGGTTTAGGTCAGAGTCTTAGGGTTTAGGGTCCAGGGTTTAGGGCCTACGCTTTTCAGAATTTCAGAAACTTAGACTGGTCCATGAGCAGCGAGCAGTGATTCGTTTGGGTAGTGACTTCCTTTCTGTGCCTAGCTGTGTTTGTCATGTAGACAGCAGACATCGCCCTGACAATCCATGCTCACGACCCAACCTTCGTGCATGCTCGGCTTGCGGCTAGAATGCTTGACCATTACGAAACCGCCCCCCTGCTAGACCCTCAGCTCTGAATCCTGAAGCCACAAACCCCAACTGCCCCACGTTCTGTCGACCATGGCTTCGTTCTTTTGCTTGCCAGACAGTAGTTTTATTGGCAACAGAGAGTTGAGGTCGAGAACGACGACAAGACGACTCGAACGTACGAGGCTAGCGGAGGGTATAGGGCCTGATCAGGAATAATGTTATTGTTGGGTGCCTGTTATGTACCCTAAGTATAGTATAGTACAGTATAACAGGGATTGATAAGGGCTCCTGCTACGTACTCTAAGTATAGTGTAATGTCTCGTAACCTAAGGCACCGACAAAATATATTTGAGGTAGCTTCCGGCTTGGCCCTGAAGCCCTGAAACCTTGAAACCCGGAACCCAGAACCTAATCCCCTGATCCCCTAAACCCAAAACTCTAATCACTCTAATCCCTAAACCCCTAAACCCTCATCCCTTAAAACCCTAAGCCTAAACCCGAAACTCTAGGCCCCAAAAGCGTGAAAGATCTGGCTTCAGCATTTGTGTGCTGCTCGACACCTCAAGACCTCAAGATGGAAGCCCTGAGCGCTGAGCCCTATGACCTTAGATCCCTAAACCCTAAACTCCTTAAACTCCCTAAACTCTAACTCAACCCTGAACGACCTACCTTTTTAGGGCTCCTTATTATGATTTCCTTATATAAAGATGTAGGTTCTTCCGGGTTAAGCCTTAAGCCCCGTGCGTTAAACCTTAAAGCGTAAGGAACCTCTTGAACCACGAAGCCCGAAAGGCTCAACCCCCAAAACCTTAAACTATGAAGCGCTCTCGCACCCTGCTTGCTTCGGGAGTGGCGCGTGTTTCGTGCAAGTCCAGGGGCTTCTCAAAGACGGACACCGTTTTTGGTAGGCCTGTTCCATTTTGTGGTGGGGCTCTTCCCAGACAGCTCCAAGCAAGTCAGATGCCTGTGTTCTTTGCAGGAGAAGTTGTTCGACCCGTCCGTTACCTTCACATACAAAGAGGCTTGGGGGTGGATGTGTGGTGCGGGACCCGAAACCCTATCCCCGAAACCCGACTTGACCTAGTGCTATCGGCCTTTCTATGGTTTCAGCAGACTGCACCTCCAAATTCCTGTCTTTAGCATAGGTTAGCCAAAAGACCCAAATTCGTCAAGTGCCTGAACGCTAATGGGGCGCCGGGTTTGGTGTAGCGGAGGACTGACTGCAACGGCAACTTCCGTCCATGTGGCTTTCTGGCAAAGGTGCATACTAAGCTGAACCTTAGAGCACGCACGCTAAACCCTGAATCCCATGCCCTCATTCCTAGAAGCCCATGCAACGCGGCCTAAAATTTCCGAAGCGTATCATAGGCCGAAATAGTTACCGATACCATTCCTGTTCTTACCCTGATACTTGACCCTCTAAATTTATGACTTTGTGTTCTCTGCGAGGGGCACGATTCTGTAGATATTTATTTTTACAATATATGTACACTTATTTTATGAATCACCGAATCTGCGGTTTATGATTTTTTTACGATTACATAGGATCACTGTTTATTTAGCAAACCTGGATATACAATTTTGTGTACAATTATTTTACAATTTATTTACACTCGTTTTTCGACAGCATCCGGATGACGATAGAATCTGTAACCGAGACTACACCACTGCACGAATAACAGTGCACCTGTTTCAAACCTGCGCGGGGCCTCTCATATTAGGGCATGAACACCATGCGATGTAATTGTAGTGGTTTTTTACGAACACAAGGGTGGGCAAAAAAAGGCAATTTGCAATGCCTGGTCTCGCCACCGTGTTTTTCTGCACGCAGCAATCCGGTTCGAGGGGTTGTCCAGCTTTGCGGGGCAACCAAAAAGCCAATTCAGACTAGGAGGGAGGGCAAGGGTTGGAGGGAGGGGGGTGTGCGAGGGGGGGAGGGGGCAGGGACGCAGGGGGTGCAGAGGGGGTGGTTTGAGTGGGGGGAGAGAGGGTAGGGGGCGTGAGCGGGGGTCCTCGGAATGAGGACGGGGAGGGGGCGGAATTTTGATTTTTATATAAAAACTAGGGAATTTATGATTTTTTATGATTTATTTATAAATTTGTTTATGATTTTTTATTGATTTTTTATGCTTTTTTTTATGCTCCCGAAAGCACCCCCATCCCCCCTTCCACCCCCCTTGCCCCTGGCCGCAGCCACCGTCCCAGCCCAGGCCCCCCCCCGGCTCCCGGCCCTAGAGATGAATTTTAGATCTCATGGACGCGTCATCGCCGTACCATGCGGGGTGTCTAAACTTGGTTTGCACACGAAAACGACTCGTTGTTTAAAACGCTCTAGCTTCAGTACATGGGGGAGGGGGGATGTTTTAAGAGTATATAATCATAGCTTGTGTGTAGTGTTGTCGTGTTTAAACATGTTTAAAAAGGAAGCCGTGTTTCCCAAACAGCCTGCAAAAGAGCTTCGTGCTGAGCCAATGCACAGATGATATGAACTGGATGCGGGCTCATGTGTCAGTCATAAGAACAAGACAATCATGTCAGAGAAGCTGCGCGAATGAGATAATCTGAAGTGTAAAAAACCATAAAATACCCATAAAACAAGAAATCCACGAAACATAAATAAATCATAAATTAATTGTAAAAATAGTTATTTGAGATCATGGCTCACCACGCAGAATCCAAAGTCATAACTCTAAATCCCCTGAAAAAACGCCCTTGAAAGACTTCGTAAAGTCGTAAAGGAACCCGTACAGTACCGCAACTCACTGTTCTATGAAGGCCCCTACGTTAAGACCCCGGAACCTTTCGTTGCAACTAAACCATAAACCCTAAACCCTATGAACCCAACCCTAAACCCTGAGCCCTCAACCCTAAACCCTAAACCTTATAAATCCTAAACCCTAAACCCCAAAACCTAAACCTAAACTGGAAGGTGGATCTTGGCGTGGACCGCGTTCTCCAGCGGATCAAGGCTCGGTCTTTCAAGGCTTCAGGGTTGAGGGTTGAGGATTTAGGGTTTAGGGTTGAGGGTTTAGGGTATAGAGAGGATACTTGTATCGCGTCTTAGGGGGTTCGGGGGGTTTTATCGCGTCTTAGGGGTTTAGGGGTTTTTAGGATCCCTGTATCGCGTCTTAGGGCTTTAGAGTTTAGGTTTCAGAAAGGCCCCGTGTAAGGGTTTGCCAACCGCGAGTCTCCGCGAGTGCGGAGTCTCGAATCTTGGGCTTCGCTATCCTGTTAAGGGTTTATGGTTTAGGGTATTCGCTGGCAGATTGTCTTTCATCAGTGGTACCAGAGAATGTTCTGGTCAAGTCACATGCGGACCTCCGTATGATAAAACTCACATGTGTGCACTCGTCAATGTGTACATTTGCGAACTCGCAGGCGTTGGGCACTTATCTGCATCTACACGTACACTGAAAGGGGCACGTCACTAAGTGTATTTTGTGTACGCATGTAGTCTTTACGTGTACATATATGTCTATTTACACATTTCTGTGTGTATATATATATATATATACACACACATGTGTGTGTGTGTGTGTGTGTGTGTGTGTGTGTTTGGCATCCTTTTGCCATGCGCATACAATAGTAAACCTTTAGAGAAATGCACAGGGCAATCTTGCTGGCAGTCGTTTTGATGACTAACCGTATCGGGATGTTGTATAGTGCTGCTATCATGGTTGTGATTATATGTTGTTGTCATTATCGTTCTTGCTATGCTCATTGCTGTTGATATTCTCAGTGATGCAATTATGCAATGTTGTGATTCTTCTTTTACTCACGATTGTTCTGAGCGTGATTTTGGTATTGCTAGTTACTCGTGTTATTGCTATTGCTATTGCCACACAGTGCCATTTACTGTCAATGATTGACCTGTCATAGTTTTTACTATTGCCATTGCTTTGTTAGTGTTCCTGTGCTTATGGCGATTAGTGATATGGTAGCCCTGTATAGGCCTCAAACCTGTTATTGAACTTAACTATTCTTGTTCAGATTTGTGATTAGGGCCAGTGTCAGTATTGTTACATTTGTTATTGTGTTCTTGTTCTTGTTTTTCCTCTTGTCACGTATTCGCGAATATCAACACGATTTCCGCGCGCAGCCAGCCTTCGAAAAACTGCTGGATGTCGAACCAGCCCAGCTAGGTTTGATTCAGGTTGCTTTGTGGTGGGCTTATCTCATGCAAGGAACACGGCCCCGTCGACGTGATACTCGGCCGAGTGCTCAGCAGAGTGACCTTCCACCAGGAACCCTCTGGTCAGAGGTTTGAGACTTTGTACTTCGGTAGAGACGTTTTTGTTCAAGCATGGTTGTGGGGTTTATGGGTTCATAAGGCTTGCAGCGTACGTTTAGGTTTGTTGTGATGTTCAGGAGTTTAGGCTGTTGAGGCTGCTAGTACTAGTGTCGTTTGGCGGTGTAGGGATCGGTAGGATCATGGGGTTTAGGGTTTCAGGTCTTGGTGCCCAGATCTTCAGGCGGCTTTGGAACTGGATTTAGGTTTTAGGGGTTATGGGCATAGGGCCCATCACCACGATGCATGGATCCACTGCCACATCTTCGATGAATTCCGCGAGAATTTATGCGGTCGAGTGCTTCGGGATAAAGGCCTCCTCTCCTTACAATAGTCTCCTTAGGAACTTTTGTTTTTGTTCATATAAAACCCAAGAGAATATTAAAGCACATATTATTATTATGGTTCTAAGGGGGGGTATAGCTTACTTGGGGTCGAAGCTTCAAAAGCCCAAAAGCCCAAAAATTGTACAATCCTGGACGCAAGACCCCAGACTCCCAACTCTCCAAGTTAACCCCGAGCCACAATTCCCAAGCGCTTAAACCAGAGCCACGCCTGCAACACTGGAAGCCCGAACCCTAAGCCCTAAACACGAAGCCCCAAACCCTAAACCCTAAACCCTAGGGCTAGATTCTCCTGACCCAAGGGGGTCTTTCGTCGACGGCTGCACCTTAGGCGGAAAAGGGAGCTCAAAAAACAATAACCCTAAACCCTAAGCCCCGAACCCTAAACCCTAAACCCGAAGCCCCAAACCAAACCCTAACCCCCAAACGATCTTTTGCACTGAGGCTTCTCCCAAGGGTGCATTGTGAGCCACCTCATCGCAGGGCTCCTCCGTGAGCGAGGTCGCGGGTCTTGGGGATAACTTCCTTATTATACATCTAATAATATCATGACCCCCCACACCCTTTTAGGGTCCAGAGTTTTGGGGATAGGGTTCTAGGGTTTGGGGGATCGGGTTTTGGGTCAATGTCATAGTACCCTTATAGATCCCTTGCCTTATAGCAACCCTTATATAGATCCCTTAAACAGAACCCAATTCAAAGATTTGGGAGTTTAGGTTCAGGTTTTCTCGATTCGGATTAAGGGTCGATCTACTGTGTTGGCCTGAGGGTCTGATTAGTAGTGAAGTCCACGTACAGCTAGCTCCTATTGAAGTATAATTTAGAAGGGGCCCCCCCCGCCCTGTAATAGTGGTATAATAGGAATAGAATAGGGCCCTAATATAATCCTTATAGTCACTATTACAGGGTGGGGGCAGCTTCTGAAGTATAATGTTGAACTTTGACTAGCACGCCCCCCAAACCACAGTAAGCGTACTGAGCGTTACCTTTCTTGCTTGCCTTGGGTGCCCTCCCAAGGTACTTGGGGAAGTAGTAGGAATTGGAATGGCAATAGCAATGGTCATCGTAATCAATGATTTCGGGAGCCCATTTTACACTTGGAAGACTTTCCAATATAGTGTTCCACCAAAGCAACATATCTCCATGGCAGGAGAAACTTTCCAGTCTTGCAGATTCCCAAACTAAGCACTCCTGAACATCACTAAAATGATGCCGCCCCAAACATTAGTTATTCAGACTGGGTGGTGGAGCCACCTGACTTGTCCTGATAGGAGAGTTACGAGCAACACTCTGGAACAGACCTTGATTAACCACCTTAAGCCCTAAACCCTAAGCCCTACATCAACTGTGAGGTTGAGTTGTCTGTTGCCGGCTTGAATCTTCAAACCCAAGACACAAAATCTTGAAACCTCATGATTAAAGCCCCCGTAGAATTCTGTGCCTGCAACCTCTAGAACGAAGTATTGGAGTCCTTCTTCGAACGTCGGAGTCTAGCTCCGTTTTCCCACTGCGATCTGCTGCATCAGGGACCTATAGCCCTTTGGCATTGCAGCTCCTAAACTTCTGTCGCCCCAATGGATGTTTTCAAGTCGGTCAGATGCTTCCATAGCCATTTCTGCACGTCGAAGTAATCAGACCAATTCATCGAAGTGCCAATCAGGACAAAGACTTTCTGCTGAAGTTCGATCAGAAGGAGTTATCCAACAAAGTCACCCAGACCCAGAGTGAGTCAAGCCTCTGACCACCCAGTCATTGCAGGTAAGAGACACCTTGTCCATCAACCGAGGTCCTTTTTGAGTTGTGAAATGCCCCGCACCCCACGTCCAGCCTATGCCCAAAGCCTCATAGTTGGCAGAATGTGAACCTGAACCAAAAAACACTCTCAACCCTGCTAAACCACAATAATTCCTAAGCCTTGAGCCCACAGAGACTCGATCCCTAAACCACAGACATCCTGAAAAATCCTCCCAAGCCCTGACTCCTGATGCCCTCGAGCCCCAATATAGAAGCTGAAACATACCACATGCCCCAAAACACAATTACAAGGAGTATACAGTATTAGACATCGACCCAAGACAAATTCTGAGCTGTTCACGCCTTCGTGGCCAAAGCAAAGCATCCTGCGTGTCCGCGCATGGCCGCACTTCCATGCCCTTCTTGGCCAGCCAGAAGGACCATGCAACTGCACAATAGGGGTCGGAATGATTGAGCCGCGGTATATGTATGTATATGTATACCATTATATATACGTATGTATATATATATATATATATATATATATACATGTGTGTGTGTATATATATATATATATATATATCCACCGCAGCACTCAGGAGGACCGCGAGAGCGCGTCCAAACGGCCGCGCGGCGCCGCGCTGGACAAATGCATAGCCCGATGCTCCGCATGTCAACAGTCAGTGTTGGGATCTCCGATTCAGATTTCAGGTTCGTGGCCTATGGTCTACCGTTTCAGGTTCTTGGCGTCGGAGTGGGGATCGGGGTCCTGCGATCGAGTTTGGGGTTCGGGAATCGGGATGTAGGGCTGTGGCCGAGAAGGGTTTCCGAGTTCCGGGGCCCTAATACAGGGGCCGCAATAATTAGAATAGGGTTCCTTTAAAGGGGTCTAGAAGGGCTACTACAAGGGATCTATAAGGGTACTATAATGTAGGGGCCGTAATAATTAGAATGGGGTTTGCGGGCCCATGATAATTATAATAAGGAACCCCCCAAAAAAAGTATTGGCAGGTGGAAGGGTGGACACAGGGTTCCGGCATCCTTCTCAAGCTGTGTTGAGGATTTCGGGTAGATTGAAGGGTCCCACGCCATTCAAAACGAAGCATCGTCTCTTCCACAGACTTCACCTTTAAATGATCCTATCCTCAGAAGAAGGCTTCGGGTTTCTGAGGGTTTGTGTAGAGGTAATTTCCCGGCTTATCATGTACAATGTCATGCTTTACACCAAAGCTTTAGGCTAGTAGTTAAGTTATCTTTCTCAAACCCTAAACCCCTAAACCCCCAAATCCTAACCCCTAAACCCCAAAGCCCTTAACTCTCAATCCAAGGATTACTGCAGAAGTTAGCCCTGGGAGTCACGGGAGTCCTCGGCGTTGCAGTGAGGCTGCTGGTCTGGAATCTTAAAGGTATTGTGGGTTTAAGGGTTTAGGGTTTAGGGGTGTGGTTTCGGGTTATCGGATTTTTTTTCTTCCGGTTCGGGATTTGGGAATTCGGCGTTCGGGTGAAGTAAGGGTAAAGTTGAGGGTTTCAGGCTGAACGGGTTTGGGAACCGGGGGAGTTTAGGGATGTTTACTGTGCTGCCGGGGAAATATGACGAGCAAGGCGATTCACTCCGCCACTGCCTGTGATGAAAGGGTCGGTATGTTTGCTTGAGGCTTAAAGCTGGGTGGGCGCTGTTTGTCGACAGTTTCCGGATGGGTTTTGATTTAGGGGCTCAGGGTTTAGGAAATCACTGGTCCAAGATGTAAGCCTTCGATCGCTTGCAGCATGTAGACTTGGGATGTGTCGGGTGCACGGCTCATGGTTCGACACAAGCGGGCTGTGGTGCAGTGCGACTTTGCAGACTTCAACACAAAACTTCCAACCCAAATCCCCGCTATCTTTGTTCCACAATCCGGCATTATTTGATATTGGGGGGCGGGGGGGGGGGGCTAAAGTTTTACCAAAACTCTGTTTGCAGGTTCCTTATTAATGGTACAATGGGCCCCAAAACCCTATTCAAATTATTAAGGCTCCTATAGTATGTGTTTATCAGAAGGACTTCCAACTCCTTAGCCTCCGTTCCCATGCGTGAACTTGCGGGCAAGAATGATGACCTACACCTCTACAGCCCAAAAGCGTTCCACCCCTAGAGCCCTTTAAATCGCCATGCGGGGCCGATCAAGAACAACGGCTCTTTCAGTGTATTTGGCCTTCACCATCTAGGGCAGTACAGACCCTGCTTCCTGCAGTCGCCCTAAGCCTTACTGTTGATGATGTAATTCCTGCATTACCCATCATAAGGAATATACCACATTTTCAATAGTTTAGGATCCTGACTGTACCATGTCCAGATCGCCGGCAGTGGTGGTGGCTCATGTCAGAAGTTTCTGCAAGCGCTGGTGCCTGGGCTCCGCAAATTTCAGATCTTCGTAAGAATGGTTTGGGGTTTAGTGTCCAGTCGAGTTAATGGCAAGAAACCATCATCGCAATCTGCTTCTTCTTCATCATAATCGCCGCGGTAGTATCGCTAATTATCCTCATCACGACCAAAGCCCGTGTCATCGCCGCAAGAATAACACTGCCGTGGCAAAGTGGCTATGGACTGTGGGGGCATAGCGCGATGTGACTCCCAAGCATTCTCAAAAATAAGGTGGGGGAGGGTGCTGACAAACTGTGGAGTTTAACAGGACATGCTGTTCCAGGGGCAAGTGTAGTCTCAATAGCACGAGCTCGTGGCAGGGTCCTTCACAACTGTGATAGTAGAGCTAGCAATGTCCAAGCATAGCAACTGTAGCGCCTAGAGGGATAAGGAGCAGTTGCCCGCGGTGTGGTTCGCAGCAGTGCTACTATCATCGAGAAACTGGCAGCAACAGCAGCAATGGCAGCAAATCCATTTCGCAGTACTCACCTAACCAAGTAGAGTCCATAACAGCAATGGCATTGTCATTGCCATAGTGGGATTCTCTGCAATACTGCTACTGCAACTGATACTCTTGAATGCGGCAGTCAATCATGTGATCAACGTAATCAGCTGTGAACACAAAGCCGGGAATGCTGACAGCCATGACGACACTTGAGAACGCCTGCCTTTGTTGCAGGGTTAAGTGTAGGGTTCAGGGTTAGTTCGCCGGAGTATGGATGCCAGACTGCGTGTCGAACCTTCCCTCATTTGCAATGCTAGGAAGCTCTTAAGGCGTCGCACAGCATCAAACCATCTCGAACTTCGTTATTCAAGCATGTCAGACTTGCAAATGCCCGCAGGTAGATGCGTTCCGCGTAGGCCCGTACCGTATGGAATTCCGTGTTTCTAGTCTTGCCAAGTCTTTCTGAAAGAGAGCCAGCTTATGATTGGTTGCGACGCGTCTTTATTCATGCCCCTGAAGCTAGGTATACCCTCGGCTTGCTGCTGATCGTGGCGATGTGCCTGCACGCGGATCAAAACTTAGCAGCACCAAACTTGCCCCTCAGCCGCACCCAAAGGGTCCTTGTAGCTAGCGGGGTTTCACACAAGGAAATAGAATCACCAAATCAGTAAATTCTTAAATGCCGGCCACTCCTACCGTAAACCCTTCGAAACCGGCCCCGAACACGAAACCCGCACTCTCTTTTTGGAGAACCCGTTTTGGGGTTGAGGGTATAGATGCAACCCTGGTAGTACCTCCTCATCCCAAACGTTCGGAAGTAAAGCCCCAAACTCCTCAAATCCCCAAGACTCGGGAACCCCCCAAATCCCAAGCCGTAAGCTCCTCAAACCCTATGACATCATCCACAAGAACTCCGAGATTTCCTAAACTTCCCCCAAAAAGCCCTAAAACCCACAAACCCTAACCCCCCTTAAGGCCGAACCCCGAACCCTAGACCCTCGAATTCCCCCGCCCGAAACCCTGAAACACCTAAAAACACTTATTGGGTGGTTGTCAAAATTATGGTACCTTTTTGGGTCCCTACTATAATACGGCACTTGTTATTTAGGGTACCCAAAAAGGGACCCTAATCTTGACACCTGTCCTTATCCTACACCCGTAAACCCTTCACCCTCGACTCCCGACCGTTCGCTCCAGACCCTCTAAACCCCCTCCCCCCCCAAAAAAAAAAAAAAAAAACAAGACACGAAGCCCCAAAGCCTAAAGCCCTAAACCCGCTAAACCCCCAATTCCCCAACAACTCTGAACCCTTGAAGCCGTAATATAGAAGCCTAATTAAATGGTTACCAACATGCTTGTTAGGGTTCCTTAGTATAATTATAGTATAAGATACCCCAAAAACCCTATTCAAAATATTAGAGCCCCTATAGTAAGGTCCCACTGCCAAAACCCTAAGGCCCACAAAAGCCCAAAACCCGCACCTCTTGAGCTGTAAGATCCCACATAGATCCCTCATAGTAGCCCTTATAGACCTCTTAAAAGGAACCCTATTCAAATTATTAAGGCCCTTTTTAGTAAGATCCCACAAGGAGTGCCATCGCCGAAGAGTTTGAGCTCAGCCCTCTGGAGAAGGACTCCAAGCTCGGCGGGCAGGTCCAGCTGGGCGCCTGGGCCTAGGTTTAGGGTGGTTTAGGGTTTAGGGTTCAGGGTTTAGGGTTTAGGGTTCAGGGTTTAGGGGCTTTTAGGATATGAGTTTAGGGGTTTAAAGGGTTTCGGGCTTAAGGGTTTAGGACTTAGAGTTTACGGTTTTGAAGGTTCGGTGGCTTTTGGGTTTAGGGGTTTAGGAGTTTGGGGCAGGGTTTCGGGCTGTAGTAGTTTGGCAAATCGGAGATGATTCTCGAAGCCCAACATCCTCGAGCCATCCACCAGCACAAGTAACCCTAGTATCCCCGCAACCCTAAGCCGTCAGAGCCCGGTATGAACCTGAGGCTCTTAGACACCGAGCCCTGATACTCACACCCCCCCTAAACCCCGAACGCGAAGCAAGCCATCAGAGAGCTTCTCGCAAGACCCTTAGCCTTAGCTTCTCTTTGCCCATCTGAGGCTTCTTTTTCGTCGGAGGCCGGGACGCAGCACCTACCATCAGCACAACGCCTAAACCCTAAACCCTAAACCCTAAACCCTGAACTCCTAAACCCCAAAGCCTAAAGCCTGAACTCCTAAACCCCAAAGCCGAAAGCCTACGGGCACTTAAACCCAAGCGTTACCCTGGACCATGCTCGGAGAACCTCAACCTACAGCCCGGAGAGCCCGATACCCCTTAATTAAGGAATACACCTTAAATCATAAGGGGCTTCATATTGTGATTTCAGCTATATTCCTTACCCAGGGGCCCAAAGCAGTTCCTTTTTGGAGTTACCCTTCATTAAGGAGTCATAAGGTGCTTCATATTATGATTTAAGCTATATTCCTGAATTAAGGGGTGTTCGGCTCTCTGGGAGTCTTGAGCAACGAGCAGAAAGGTGCATATTGAGGAGACACTACGAGTCCACAGGACCTGATAACTAAACAAAGCTTGTTGTGTAATGGTTCTGTAATCATGTAGGTAATGATTCGAGAATAAGTTGGCACTTAAGTTGAGGATCAGCCTTAGAGGTTAGCACGGGGGAGAGGTAATGTTACTATAGGTATGTAGACCCTGAGGAACCTCCAGACGCCCAAAACCCTAAGCTCTTCTGCAAGGCATTACAAGCCTGGCTCTTGGTCCACTAGCAGACCGAATGAATCGTGCTACTTCGCAGCAATCAGCTTCTGCAGGTATGCAAGATTCAGGTCGGATCTGTGAACATGCATCGTGGGCTGAGTCAGCTGTTGCGATTCTCGCTGGGTTGTGTCGGTTTCAAGTTCAATCCCCTTGTGCGTCTAGTACTATGTGCGGCTGAATCGCTTGCCTGTCACCACATAGGCCCAAGGTGTGCTGCACGCAAAACCCGAATCTTTTCGTGCTCGAAATCCTGGACCAACAGGAGCATCCGAAAGCCTCGGCTCATGTTTCTGGCCATAAAGGTAGTCTCCATTGTAGTTCCTTTTTCTGGTTAACCAAAAACTTTATTATGGGATCCTAACCATAAAAATGGTTAGCCAAAAAAGGGGAACTACAATGGAGACTATAGGTAAACCCTTGGGGGGCAAACTGCAGGTGAACCTCCTTCTGCTCGTAGTCATCCTGGGTTCCGTCCCCTGCGCGTTGATCAAGCAGCTCTGCTGCGAAGTTTCCTGAACCTACCTTTGGTTCGTAGGGAATGGAGGAATGGGGTATAACTATAACTACTATTACTACCATTCTTCCATTCCCTACTAACCAAAGGTAAGTGAAGAGGAGGAGCAACGAGGGCGCGAGATCCGAAGCTGATAAACGAACCTAAACCATCAACAGGGAGTGTCAAGGTTTCAGGCGCGGGCATGTGAGGTATAGCATGGGAGGCCCCAACAGGTTATAGGGGACACTCGCCGTATAGTCTGCAATACCAGAGTTTGCTTTAACACCGAAATGTTTTAAAGCTGTTCGCCGTCAGCTTTAAACCCTAACTACAAGCCCGCTCCTACCAAAAAGAATCAAAGCGCAGTCAAGGCTTCTAAACCCCAAGTCCTGAACCCTAAACCGCCCTAACCGCTAAGCACTCCTGTTTGGTTCCCAGAGAGCCTAATACCCCTTAATTAAGGAATATATAGCTTAAATCACAATATGAAGCCCCTTGTGATTTAGGGTTTATACCTTAATTTAATTAGGGGGTATTGGGCTCTTTGGGTTCCGGCTCGTCGCCACTTTGTCGGGCTCTGGGCTCATCTTTGGTTGTCCGAAAATTTGACCTGAATAGAGAGGTCTCTTTATCAAACATCCCCTCAGAGGTACTCTCTTGGAAGTTAGGGTTTTAGGATTTAGGGTTCCTCCCTAAACTTAGCATAGATTCGATGTTTGAAACACTCGCAACAATTTCGCGGTAGGTCCCCTCCTGAGCCTCAAATGCATAGTCTGTCCTCGAAGCTTGCAGCGGGTGTTGAGTTTAGGACTCGGGTTGTCTGGTTTATGGTTTCGGAGTGACCGGGGACATTTTGCACTTCAAGTACAGGAGGGATCGAGGGGGAAAAGCGGTTTAGGAGCATGGCAGGCGGGCGGGATATGAGATGCCATAAGTAGGGTAACTGTACTTAAAACCCATATTTGTGGACATATAGCCCCACTTTTTACTACCCCGATCTTGACCACCGCCGAGGTACATACCATCCGGCTCCAACGGTTTCTTGCTACTCTGCTTGCAGAGCACAGCTCAGTCTTGCTGAACCGGAGTATAATTGTCCCCTTTGGGTTTAAGCCGAACCCTAACCAGAGGTCAATAGATGCTGAGCCCAACACCCCGAAGCGCTGAGTCATTATCGGAAGAGGCATATAAGTACTGACACTTTGGATATGGGAGGTTGAATCCAACAAATGTACACCTCTCCAAGTCGTCACATTTGTACCATTTTGATCGTGAGCGGCCCTAAATTAGAGCGAGTGCATAACTGAAACCCTCATCCTTAAACCGGCACAGTGGACACCCCAGATGCAATCCGCGCCAGCCCCCTCTCCGCAAGCTTTACAGTAATTATGCGACAAAATCGGAACCCAGACGCGGGTCCGGCCTCTTGCTAGGTCGTGAACCTCCGAAATGTCTTTTTTTCAAAGCACTGGAGCCCTTGACAATCAACTTGGTTTTCCTCCATAACCGCCGCAAGGCCATACCACAAAGGCACCAAATCTTGACAACAGTAATGAAAAGTCTGGGCCCAAAGGCAAAAGCAACCAGGCAAAAACCAGAGACAATGTTGAGAATAGCAACAGATGGTAATGGTATAAGAAGACTGAGATTCGATTAACACAACAAGTACGTGACATTCTCGGTATCAGGTGTTTTTCAGCCTCGGCTTTCTTTCTCGTTCCAGAGCGTGCTACACGTATCTCCGTATGTGTATATATATATATATATATACACACACACATTATATACACATATTATATTATATTATATTATATTTTTATTGTATTATATTATATTATATTATATTATATTATATTATATTATATTATATTATATTATATTATATTATTTATATTATATTATATTATATTATATTATATTATATTATATTATATTATATTATAATTCTATATATTATATATGATATCTTGTATTGTGTTATATCTTATATATATATATATATATATATATGCTAGCCCCCCCCCCCAAGACCAACCCTGAATTCCCTAAATTCCCTAATTCCCTACCCATTGGATTTAGGTATTTCCCTAAATTCCCTAAATTCCCTAATTCCCTACCCCATGTGTTGGATTTGGGGAATTCCCTATTTCCCTAAATTCCCTAAATTCCCTAAATTCCCTAAATTCCCTAAATTCCTTAAATTCCTTTCCCTAAATTCCCTAAATTCCCTAAATTCCCTAAATTCCCTAAGTCTGACCCCCATGGAGAAGATTCAATGGTTTCCGTTCATGGGTAGGGAATTTAGGGAATTTAGGGAATTTAGGGAATTTAGGGAATTTAGGGAATTTAAGGAATTTAAGGAATTTAGGGAATTTAGGGAATTTAGGGAATTCCCCAAATCCAACACATGGGGTAGGGAATTAGGGAATTTAGGGAAATTAGGGAATTTAGGGAATTTAGGGAATTCCCTAAATCCAACACATGGTCCGGGCTGGGAGTCAGGAATGTTAGGGAATGCGCTAAAACCAACACATGGGGCTGGAAATTAGGGTATGTAAAGACTTTAGGGATTTAGGGAGTCTGCAGGAACTCTCGCATTCTGTAAATTCGAGGCATGGAAGCAGTGATTAGAGAATTTAGGGAACTCGACCTCGCGACGTCGCCGGTTGACGTGTCTGTGCAACTGATACTTGTAGTAATATTGATATTATTTTGAAAACTTTGAAAACTATAATACTCATACGAGTACTAATACTTATAGTAATACTACTGGTGAAACTGATAGTATGCTAGTATGAATACTGATGTTCCCAAGAATACTTGAAATCATGTACATTGTATGAATAGTCTTGATGCGAATACTAATATACATACTATAGCTAGTATTATCGCTAGTATGAATATTGGCTATGCATATTCGTGAAATTACTCATTTTTGGAGTACTCATATTCATGCTAATATTAGCACTAAGGCTAGTGCGAACGTGCATAATAACATGCTCATACATGAATGTTAGCATTCGTATTAATATCAGCATTGGTATGTTTTTCAGTAGTACTAGTAACTCATACGAAGTGTAACCTCAAGTTTCATATTCCGACGAATACCAACGCATGTTTTGTTCATACTAATTTTAATTCTACTACTAGTATCTACTCCTAATATTGAAAAAACTGCACTAATACCAATTTTAGAATCGATGTGAACACGAACTTTAATGTTCTTGCCAATACTATATAATATGCATAGTAATATTAGTTAGCATTAATGTATAGGAAAACTAATGTTCTTACGAATACTAATAATCATGTTCCCCTTTTATATTCATATAAGAATCGTCATGCCTAGATACGTACTAATGCTAGTACTCATGCTAATACGAGTATTAATACCAATACAAGCATAGGTATGAATATTCCTACGGGTATTTATGCTCATGTTCTTAACAAAATTATTCTCAGTACGAATACCGACATTAATAGTCTCTTTAGAACCATATTGATATTAATATGAGCACTAATACTTCGGCTAGTACGAACATGCATAATACTAGCAAAAATATTTGTGCTCATACAAATATAGAAAGATTACTACATACTCATATTAATATCAATACCAATATGAATTTACAAACATCATATTAATGTCAATATCGTTTTTGTAATGTATACTAAAGAATACATCGGAATAAGGCACAAAGGAAATGAATGCATCAGATTGTTAAAAACTCAATGTTTTCATTTACCAATATGTATGGTTATAGTATTATACTAATATACTAATAAATTAATATACTAATATACTGAGAAACTGATATACCAATAGACCATTGTTACTAATATACCAATATACGAGTATACCCAAAAAATTTTGTATTAATATATATATGTTTTGTTTATATACCAATATACTGAATATACACATATGAATACTTATACACATAATGTACTAAGACTAAGTTTTTAAAGCCCAGCCCACGTCTAATATTAATACGAATACTAACACAAACACTAACACTAACACTGCTATAGACATATATTAAATTAAACTGGAGCACTAATACTCATATTAATATTAAGACTAACACTGAGGTTGACACTGACGCCAGCATCAGCACTAACAGGAACACTAATCAAACGAACAGTAATATTGGACAGATACCAGCAGCATTGTTAGAACTTCTAAAATTAGTAATGACACAAAACTAATAATAATGCTAACACTAGCAAAAATATTAAGGTTACTGCTCACAATAATTGAGGTTCAAACTTAGAACAAAATTAAGTCAAGACCAATGTTAACACTGTTTTTTAAGACTGAAACTAATAATAAGACTTTGACAAGATGACAACTCATGTTAATATCAATACCAATATGGATTTACAAACATCATCTTAATGTCAATATCGCTTTTGTAATGTATACTAAAGAATACATCAGAATAAGGCACAAGGAAATGAATGCATCAAATTGTTAAAAACTCAATGTTTTCATTTACCAATATGTACGGTCATAGTATTATACTAATATACTAATAAATTAATATATTAATATACTGAGAAACTGATATACCAACAGACCATTGTTACTAATATGCCAATATACGAGTATACCCAAAATTTTTTTAATGAACATATATGTTTTGTTTATATACCAATATACTGAATATACACATATGAATACTTATACACATAATGTACTAAGACTAAGTTTTTAAAGCCCAGCCCACGTCTAATATTAATACGAATACTAACACGAACACTAACACTAACACTGCTATAGACATATATTAAATTAAACTGGAGCACTAATACCCATATTAATATTAAGACTAACACTGACGTTGACACTGACACCAGCATCAGCACTAACAGGAACACTAATCAAACGAACAGTAATATTGGACAGATACCAGCAGCATTGTTAGAACTTCTAAAATTAGTAATGACACAAAACTAATAATAATGCTAACGCTAGCAAAAATATTAAGGTTACTACTCACAATAGTTGAGGTTAAAACTTAGAACAAAATTAAGTCAAGACCAATGTTAACACTGTTTTTTAAGACTGAAACTAATAATAAGACTTTGACAAGATGACAATAATTAATAAAGGATGAGGCACACAAACTGGACTCTGTCTTTTACCACTCCGACAAGACGCGCCGAGAGTGTAAATGGTGTCCATAAAACTGGACCCTGTTTTTTACCAGTCTGTCAAGAAGCGTCGAGAGTGCAAACTTTGTACGGGAACACAAACACCATCGGTATTTACAGTGGTTTCGGCTCTTATTCATGACGCTGTGAAGACAGTAATGAGCAGGACAATGGCCGAGGTTGGTCCCGGGGGGGGGGGGTTACCATATATATATATATATATATATATATATATATAGATCTCTCTGTCTCTCTCTCTCTCTCTGTCTCTCCCTCTATATATGTATACATATATATATATGTGTGTGTGTATATATGTGTGTATATATATATATATACATATACATACATACATGCGGAGAATCGGTTGCCTTGGAGTCGTAAGGCACTTTTGAGGCCTCTTATGTTCACCTCCTACTGCAGCTGAGGCACACTTTGAAGGTGTCTTCCCTCGCACCTGTCAGTTTGTTCACATTCCCCGGTGTTGCCTCGTTTCTCGCGCTTCGATCGTGTTGTACGGTGGCGTTCTTTCAGCCGCCTAAGTTCCAGCTCTTGCCACGAAGCCCAGAATTCTGGGCCGCAAGGCCTTCATGCACAAATGGGAGTTTCCGAAAACAGGGGGTACCTTATTTTGGGGGTCCTTATAATAAGGATCCTACTATTTAAGGCACCATATTAGGGTCCCCTATCTTCGGAAACTCCCAAAATAGCCGACAGCGTTGTCCGCGCAACCTAGGAGGCTCCGACAACCTTAGATGATTAGACCGTTGCCCCCACCCAGTAACAGTTGGATCATATTCATAATCGAGATATATTAGGACCTTCATAGTAATTAGCCCTATTATAGACTCTTACTGTATGGGGGGGCAGTACCCAAATTAGACCGTTGCCCCCCCCCTCCTTCCTCCCGCCCCCCCTTCCCCCGAGGAAAACACAAAGCTCAGTTCCGATCAGATCGGAGTTTGGAAAGAATCCCCTACCTTAACCCACGTAACCTTCCTTTTTAAGGACTTACATAAAGAAATCATATTAGGGAACCCTAAAAAGGTAGCTTCCTTAGGGTCCAGGTAGAATGGGGATGGGTGGTTGTCAAAATTATGGTCCTTTTTGGGTCCTGATCATAATACGGCACTTCATATGTAGGGTACCCAAAAAGGGACCTCAGTTTTGACAACTACCCAGATTTAAATTCACGCAGACCGAGAATCAGAGGTGGTACCTGCTCTGCCGAGTTCTGACAGGCTTGCCTTTCTGCGTGGATGGGTTGAGGGTTCGGGGTTTGGGGTGTAGGATTCAGGCTTTAGGTTGAGTGTTTAGGGGTGTGGGTTTGCGTAGGATTTGGGGTTTTGGGTGGAGAGTTCCGGGTTGGGGCTTCAGGGTGTACGTAGGGTTTGGTTTTTTACCTCAACCCCAAGACAACCTACCATTTCAAGGACGTATACAGTAAATCATAGCAAGGAGCCCCAACAAGCTAGGTTTCTAAGGCTCCGGGTAGGGCTCAGGGTGTAGTTAAGCTCTGATCAGTCAGAGTTCTTGGCTTGCAGCCACTGGTTTCCCCCCCCACATGTCATTCTGAAGCTCGGCCTGTTCCCTAATTAAATAACCTAACACTTCGAGGATTCCATATTATGATTTCTTTGTATTAGACCCTGAAGGACCTACATTTGTGGGGCATTTATCTTCATCTTCGACCCTAAAGAAGCTACCTTTGTCGGGTTGCTTATTATGATTTCGTTATATTATGAGTCCTCAAAAAGGTAGGGTATTTGGGGCTTAAGGTATTGCCTTCATATTCAATCCCATAAGCACTGTGCTTGTCCGCAATTCCATATTCACAGTGACTCCAACCGTTGGAATGCTGGCTCTGCAGCCAGGTCTGCAGAAAAGAGTTCCAACTATTGTAAACGGATATCGGGGTTTCTTTCTATGGGTTTGGAGAGTGTAGGAGTACGGGTTCTATGCTTACAGATGCCCTTACCAGTCAGCGGTCCGCATTAATCAGGCCTCAACGAATTAGGGCGCGGACCCTAAGCCCTGAACCCTACCGCTCAGGATTTCGCGCTTCTTAATCCAAAGCTTCAAACCCCGCAGGAGTGTCTGTGGGCGGCTCCTTCCCGCTGCTGTACTCCCTCTGCTTCTCAGATGGAGGGCGTCGGGCAAGGGAGTTTTGGAGTTTGGGGTGTAAGGTGTGGCAGTTTAGGGTTGTGTAATTATAGGGAACTGTTGCGATCAAAGAGCTGCAAATGACTAGTCAACTGAACTCGTCGGGCATGGCGTGCGTGACTTGCTAGTATGCTGCCGGTGTCTAGCATGCAGCAACCACGGAAACGGGCAGAGCCCTTGGAATTTCTCACTTTGGGGTTGGGTTTGGGGTTTGGTTTACAGTTTAGTTTGGGGTGTAGGGTTTAGGGTCGTGAACTGGCTAGACAGCAGCTAAAAAGGGTTTAGGGACAGGTTCGGAGGCTCTTTGGTGCAAAGATACCATGGTTATTTGGGGCTACCGCACGGCTGTTGTGTTTAGATTAGAGAACAGGAGGCATGGGTGCTCTTAAGCGATCGCTGGGGGAACCCAGTAGTTCAATATAGAGGCCTGATTGATTAATTGCTACTACTACCCAATTATAGTCTTCATAGAGTTTTACTGCAAGTAACCCTATACCCTAAGCCCCACACTCTAGGCTAAGTCAGACCCCTACACTTTCGCCACCGGCAAGAGTCTGAGCTCTGAGGTGGTGACCTCTGCGCAGCCGAACAGCGAGGGATTATTTCAGCTGCCCCTTGGCCTGTGTTGCTGGGGTCAGCAGAAGTAGGGGATTTTAGGGGTTCAGGGTTTAGGGCTTAGGGGTTTAGGGTTTAGTGGTTAGGGAGGTGGCTCCCTAATGTAGAACCTCAGAAAGGTATGTTCATGTATGTTCGCCGCTGTTCTATTGGAATAAACATCGGAAGCCACTCCCAGCCCCTTGAACCCTAAACCCAAAGCGCTACACCCTAGACGTTAAACAACCCTTCGTTCTTAGCTACTTCTGGTCTACACGAGGAATCGGCACGTTCCTTCATGAACGTTAGCCGATAGGCACGGATTACTGCAATATAGAAGTTTGAATAGTCAGTATAAGACCATTCAGGGTTTCTTCCTCATGATATCTATATTGGGTTCAGGGTTTGGGGTTCCTCGCTGAGTATACTTCCCGCGCTGCTCTGCAGCAGTCCAACGAGTGGCAGATCAACCGGGTAGTAGAAAGCAGTGACAGTGCTTGGGATGTCGAGCGATGGCTCTACGCAAAGCTCGTGCAGGACCACCCCGAGGCTATCACGGCATCTGGCAAGCCGTCGATCCGTGTACGAAGAAAGGCTGCTGGAAGCTGCCCTACATGGGGTGCAGCTTGCAATCGGTTCTCTATTGCTGAACTATATATGGGTTCAGGGCTTACGACTTGGGAAAACGTCAGGATTCGAAGACCGTGGCTTTGAGTTCAGGTTTGTGGGTTTAGGGTTTGTCCTAGGATTGGTTTGTGTTTAGGGATCTCACGGTTCAGAGCCTGTGATTACCTGAGGTTCTGCCACAAATGGGTTCTGACTTGGGTTTAGGGCTTACCTCTACCCACAATCCCTCAACCCCAAAACCCAATGCCCAAGTCCCTTATGGAGAAACATCGCTCGGTCGAAAAATCGCTGGATTCGCTGGATAGATAGATGGATAGACAGATATGTGGATAGATGGATGAATGGATGGATGGACGGACGGAGGGAGGGATGGATGGATGGAGGGGTTGACTGATTGATTGAGATATGTTACATAGGTTGACGACAAATAAGCAGTTCGATCGAGCGATAGATAGCTAGCTAGGTAACTAAGTAGATAGATACATAGACACCAGATAGGTAGATGAAACCCTTGTAGTAGCGTTGACGCTAGGTCCTCAGCGGGGGCGGCGCGACTCAACATAAATGTAAGCAGAAATCTCAAATCTTAACCTAAGCCCTAAACTCCTAAATCTAAATCCCTAAACCCTAAGCCCTAAACCCTTAAACACTGAACCCTCAGCCTTAAACCCCTAAACCGCTGCACCCGCGCCGCTTTCGTTCGATTGAAGCCTTCAGCTTCTCAGGCCATGGGGGTCGCCACCTCCGTGGGGGTAGCAACAGGCTCCCGACCAGCTGGAATGGGTTTGTTTTGATTAGATGAATTCTATGCAATGGTCGAACAGGAATCCAGAGTGGTTTATAAGGATAGAGTTTGATATAGTTTTCAGTGGCCGAATAGGAATTCAGAGTGGTTTATAGGATAAATAAAGTTTGATGTATTTTTTAGGGGACCATGGGGATCTGAGAGAAAGTCTGGCGCATTGGATTTTGGGCTCAGGCTTGGGTCGGAGGCCTCAAAAGGTGGGATGAAGGTAGGTGGGATATTCCCAAATAAGAGTCCTTATATTATGAGGGATCCTTAATCCTACCCACCTTTTGAGACCTCCGATTGAGGACGTTGGGTTTTGCAGAAAATATGCATGTCAGGCGCGATTATTCAGGGCAGGGACCTGGGGGTTCGGGTGGGTGTAGGATTTCGAGTCAGTCTCTTGGCTCCTTTGTTCTGTGTAGTTAGGGGTTTAGGGTTCCGGGCTGAAGGGGTTAAGGGCTTCAGGGTTTAGGGTTTAGGGTTTAGGGTTTAGGGTTTGGGTGTAAGGCTTTATGCTTTCATAAAGGTGTAAGGCTTTAGGGGTTTAGTGTTTAGGTTTGCGGTTTCTCAGGTTTCAGGCAGATTGCACGATTATAATAGGGCAGCTAATATTTAGGGTACCCAAAAAGGGACCCTAATTTTGACAACTACCCACATGCTTCAAGTTCCCAAGCCAATTGTCAAGGATGCTGTGTTCACGAGCAAAAACCCCTGCCGTAGATTTGCAGCCCTGCACCCTTAACCCCTACTCTAGCCCCGCATCTACCACCTCACCAACACTATCGTTACTATAACTACTACTATTACTATAACAATTATAAGTACTATTACTCTATCCGATGTCCTACACTCTACACACTCGACCCGAAGTCCTGCCCTTGACACCCCTTTGAGCCCGAACTACGAGAGGCTCTAAATCCCTGCCGTTGGAGCACGGTTCGACGGGCTTCTAAAGGTCAACTTCTCGCCGGGTTTCTCGGGCCTCGCTTGGGCTGGCGAGTGCCCTTCGTCGCCGCGGCTTTGGCTGAAGGTTTAGGGTTCAAAGTTGAGGGCTGACTCTTAAGTGGGTATGGGTCTTACTACGTACTTGGCTCAGGTTGTGTGATTGTAGGAAACAGGATCCCCGGCTTCAGCAGTTTTTCTTTCTTTTGCAACGAAACAGGTGTTAGGATTTGGGGTTTTCTGCAAGTTGGTCCTTCGGTTTCATAGACCCGTAGGTCTTGAGATTTTGATAAGGTGGGTACTCGGATTTAGTTTCCTATTTGGTGTGTAGGTTTTGTGATGAACTGGGTATTAGGATACTTTGTTCGGCTGCAGGTGTTTATTCTGATCCGGCGATGAAGGGGCTTCCAGGGTTTAAAGTGTAAAGTTTAGGAGTGTAGGAGGCCAGGGTGCGTGATTCGGAAGCCCCAAAATCTAAATTCTGCATGCATCTGCATGTTCGTATGGTCGTCCAAAAAGTTCTGTGCCAGGTTTGCTGAAAAGGAACCATAGACGAGCTGGATACGCAGCTTCAGTTGTGGAGGTTCAAGGTTCCCACTTTTGGATGTCGGGTTTTCTATAGCTTATAGGGCTCTACAGTGTCTCAGGAGGGTTTCGGGGTTGAAGTCGGGTTTAGGGTTTGAGGTTTGGTTGTTTTTGTTCAGGGTTTACGATTTAAGGCTTTCGGCGGTTTGGGACGTCGGCGGTCGGTCGACAGAGGGCAGAGACTTGAGGAATAATCCTCTTAAGGCACCCTCACTGGGGGTTTAGGGTGTAGGGTTGTAGGGCACTCAGCTGAGGTACATCGGAGCCTCGCAAAAGGTTTAAATTCGGCAGCCTGTATTGCCAGAACTTCTCAACGCTCGACTATGCTCTAAACATCTCTCCACGCTTGCGGCTCCGAAACCTTGGGCTAAGGGTCGGTTTAGGCTTTAAACGATGAAGCCCTACAGCCCAACCCTAAGACCTAAACCCTAGACCCTGACTATAAACCTTCTTCACGTCTTCAAGGGCTTGTCGTCCTCCCAAGCACGCTCCGTTTCGCTTCCAGCGCAGCGCAACCCACAGTTACTGCTGGTGGCGGTGCAGCATTTGTTTGAGCTCTTGACTGACAGTTCCCTAAGGGTCCAAGTACCTAATTATCATATACTCTCCAAGATTGTAACCTGCATAACTACTATCCTAAACCCCAGTACCTAATTGGGCCCTTTGGACCCTTAAGGGGTTGCTCAGGTGGCGTATCCTGCCATCTTCTTCGCTATCCTCCTTTGGGCCGCAGGGCCGCCAAAGAGTCAGAGCTTGATTGCACCTCTGGGATTTCGTCCTTGCAACCCTTGACCCCTTGTAAGCCCGCAACCCCTAAAACCTAATTTCGGGGCCTAAATAAGCACCAATGCTGTTTTGGGGGGGTCCCTTACTACACTTATAGTATACTGGGCCCCAAAACCCTATGCTATCCGGAACCCTGAAACCTTAAAGGCCCGGGACTCTAAATCCTGCGGAACACCTTAAACCCTAGATCTTCAACCCCAACACGTTCACCTTCCTGTCTTATACGCCCTGAGCTTAGGGGTACCTAAGAAATAATTGTTAATTTTGGGTTATTATAATCCCTAAGAAACAGCTAAAATTGTAATTGTTGCTAGGGTTCTAAGTTCAGTATAGTTTAGGGTTCCGTGCACCCGGATCACACCTCGCGACTGAGATCAAAACGAGGCCGGTCCAAGAAACAGAATCGCAGGGTTCAGGGTTTTCATCTACATATGAGGGTTTAAACTCGGTGTCAAGGTTTCACTCCCCGGGAAAATCTTCCGGAGAATAAGAGCGCCAAGAGAATATCAGTTTCAAAAAGGAAAGGCTGCACAGACAAGACAACGCATCCTATTTCGCAAGAGGAGAAGAACTAGAAGCCCCTTGCTCCAGAGCCTCCAAACCCCCAAACCCCGAATCCTTCGACCCTAAACCCTGCCCCTTTTCGTCGGTTTCAGGCCACGAGCCCTAGACCCCAAACACCAAGTTCAGGCCACGGTGCCGGACCCACGGAAGAGGCAAAATACCGAGGCCAGCCACGGGAACTGTAGATTCTAATTCTTGCGATAAAGGCTTTAAGGGGTTACCAACGCGGTTACTTTGAGGGTTACTGTTGAGCTTGCTTTGGAATAATATAAGGCTGTGTCTCGCTAGAGCAAATCTAGCTTTCAATAATGTTCGGCCTCAGGAGAAAACACGCGGACGAGAGTGGTTCAAATAACGTTGACATGAGTTGAGGCCCGAAGACATACATTAAACGTGCTCGTATCAGGAAGCATTGGAGACCAAGATGTCCCAATGTCCCGTGCCCTAAGTTGCCTTAGACCGCAGCTCCCAAATGCCGAAAGCCCCAGGCAAAGCCAAGCGAGAGCAAGCTCCAGAAGGAAACATCGAAAACCAAGCGCCTCAATTTAACCTGCCTAAACCCCCCAAAGTAGGTAAAATAATGGTCCAATACCTATAAAAGGCCATTATTCTACATACTTTGGGGGTCCAGGTGTGAGCTCTTCAACCTAAAATCCGAACCTCCGCAGCAACCTAGACCCCAAACCGTACACCCGATAAGCCCCACACGACTCAGCTGCTGAAGTGCTATATAAACTCTTTAACCCTGAACCCCAAACAGCCCAAACACTGTTCAACTCCGAAAACCCCCAAATCCTTATACACCCTAGAACCCCTATAAAGCACTGAAACCCCTACAAAGCCAAAACCCCCCAAGCCTACAAATACCTGTAAACCTTACAAGCACTACAAACCACCCTGAAAGCACCAATCAGCCATGGGAAAGCACCAAAATCCTTATAGACCCCGAAATGCCGACAAGCCTTGAAAGCCCTATGAACGTTACTCTCAACCTTGAACATAGTTCCCTGTTTGATAATTATAGTAAAATGAGCCCCGAAATCCTAGTCTAATTATTAAGGCCCCTGCACTACAGTAATTTATAGATCCCTTGTAGAATCCCGTATAGGCCCCGTTTAAAGGAGCCCTTTTCTAATCATGAAGCCCTCATCCCACCCCCGGGCTTTGCTCTGTGAGGATGGTATCGAGCTGGCGCATCGCAGCCCAAAGGACATCCGCTGAAGAGTTCAGGGGCTTTCTGCAGGATGCTACGAGGGTTTCGGGTTCAAGGTTTCAGGGTCTAGAGATTTGGGGTTTAGGGTCTTAGGGTGTAGAGGTTTAGCGTTTGGGGTTTGAGGTTCAGAGTTTTAGGGTTTTAGGGTTTCAAGGTTTAGGATCAGGGCCTTGCGACTTTCTGGCTTCGACGCTCTGTCGGAGGACTGAATTTCTTGTGGGATTTGGGGGCGCAGGTTGTGGCCTAGAGGTTGGGCCCAAAGAAGCCCGAACACCCTACAATGTAGGTTGGGGGTTTATGGTTTAGGGTTTGGGATTACATTTCGAACGTTGCATCAATTGAGATTGCCACTGGGGGCCCCCGGGGCTTACAGCTGGATCAAACCTGAACCCAGGCTCCTATTGATGGGGTTGCAGCACCTATACTTTCCGGGAGTCGGGGGCCTTGTAGACCGCGGGAAGTTTGTGCATGGCTGGTTTGGTTGATTACCTCTAGACTCGAAAGATCCAATATACGCCGAGACGTGAGCCCGCGCACATTGATCTAACACTGGTGGAGAAGGCCTTCAGCCCTGTAAGATCATACTAGGTATACCTGTAGTTGATAGGCCTTTAGGACTCTTTGTATTTTCCCTTATTGGGATTAACCGAAAACCTCTACTTTCACATGGAGACCTAAAACCTTCAACCTCCTACGGCCCAACCGCTATAGCTCCTAAAGCTGAAACTGCAAAGCCCCACAGCACCCGAACCCAGAACCCCTAGGCCTCCTCTGGCGAGGCCAATGCAGGGTCCGCAAGTTCGACGGAAGCTTATACTGCCGAGGTCGAGCTGCAGGCGGGCTTCGGAATCGAGTCGAATTCTTTAAGGGTTTAGGGTTTAGGGTTGTGAGGTTTTAGGGCCAGGTTTCAATTTCATACAGAATTCACTGCCATAGAGTCGAAATGAAGGGTCCCCAAACCCAAGCCTCCCAAGCCCATAAGCAGGAGCCGTCAAAATCATGCCTGATAAAGCCCTTTTTCGAGCTTAAATTCAAGAGTTCTTTAAACAAAGGGCCCCCCTCCCCGAAGCCCTATAAAGCCTACTTTCTTTAAAGCCCTAAACACTGCACCCTAAACCCTCGGTGTGGATGACGTCTGAGTGGGATCCTTTGTATTTCAGTGTAGGCCCTTGTGGCGGGCTCGACTTACTCTCATGCGGAGCAGAAAGAGCCGTTGCACTTAAAAAAACCTGAACCTTAAACCACCTTAAACCCTAAACCCTAAACCCCTAAAAGACTCCAGATTCCAAGCTCAGGCCGAAGTGCCCGTGTCGGAAGTCTACGAGCGCAACCCGGAGCGGAATGCCAGCCAAGGCCTAAACTCCATGGTTTTGGGGGTTCGAAAGGGGGTGTCGGGTTTAGGGGTTTACGGGTTTAGGGTTTAGGCACGGGTTTAGGGTTTAGGGGTTTGGGGTTGAGGGCCTCAATCCAAAAAAGTTGTTTTTCTACCGGCTGTCTACGTCTGCTCATGATGCTTCTACGAGGCTTCAAAAGTTTCTTATTGTTCGTTTATAGAGAGTTTTATGAGGGGTTTGAGTTTTGGGAGTTTGTGGTCGGAGTGCTTTGGTCTGTCGTGTAGAGAAGTCTCGGGGGACCAGTGGACAGCTTTGATGTAGGGTTTAGGGTTTAGGTTCTCAGTGGCCAGTAGGGTTTAGGGTTTAGGGGTTTAGGGTTTAGGGGTTCTCAGTGGCCAGTCTTGATGTAGGGCAATGTAGGACGTGATGCTTGGAAGCCCCAGATGTCTCTCTGGAGCCAGAACCCCCCACCAAACCCCAAAATCAAGGCCCTCAGCTGCCCTAAGCGAGAACTCCACGCCCGAAGCCCAAATGTTTCATGAACTTCCGCCTCCCGCAGCTGCCAAAGTCACAAGGCCACAGCAATTCTGCTGAGATGAAGCGCGCCAACACATCCGAGACCGATCTGGCGCGCGATGGGTTTAGGGTTGAGGCTTCCTCAAAATGAGGGGGGAGGGCCTTCCTGCGGTTGATGATATAAATCCTGCATTACCCATAACAAGGATCGAAGATACCATTATTCCCATCGTTTAGGGTCCGTAAGGTAATGCAGGATCTATATATCATCAACAGTAGTTCGAGCAGTTTGATGGTACGGGTCCTCAGTACTCATGGCTTTTAGGGTGCAGTCGCGGCTTGTCAAGTTGCCTCAAACCCGAGCTGTCACTCCTCAACCTCACGCCCGATGTAGGTGGGTAGTGAGTTCGAGTTGGACACGAAAGAGATTTCTCCGAGAAAGAAAAGGATCCTACCTTCAACAAACATGGAACACCATGCAGCACTAAACTAAACTCTAAACCCATAAACCTTTTTGAAAGCACCGCATCCTCCCATGGGCTCATTTCCATGCTGGAGAAGGGCTGAAGAGATGGATAGCTGGTGCCCTGATCCATGATGTGCTTGGATGCGTGTTTTTGTTGGAAGGTGGATTTTGTTTTCGGGTTCCACATACATACAGACGTACATACTTATGTATCTTGGTATGAACATACAGATGTATATACATATATATATATATATGTATACACCTACGCATCAGTTCCAGACGAGTCTTTAAGTGCCGGAGCATTGAGTTACTCCGGTTTCCAGTCTCGGAGCCTGGAGTTGAGTTCAAGCATGCTAGAACTCTTGAAGCCAGAGAACGTCACATTTAGGTATGTATATCCCACTGATATGTACGTGAATGTAGTTCTATCTGAATGCATACATGCACATAGATCGATAGATACATAGAGTGATAGATAGGGGTACAGAGACAGTCACACAAAGTATGTATAGTTATATCTTTATTTCGTGCATATGTGTGTGTGTGTGTGTGTGTGTGTTCAAGGATGTACAGCAATAACATGTATGTCCAGATTTACAGGAGTTCTGGCCTCCACTATTAAGTCCCTAGACGCAAAACTTTCAGCCAAAAACCCCAAACCTTTCCCTTAAACCTTGAACCCCAAACCCTAAACCTTAAACCCCAAACCCTAAACCTTAAACCCCAAACACTAAACCCCAAACCCTAAAGCGCAACCCCCAACCTTAAACCCTAAACCGAAGCCCTGAGCAGGCCATGGACCCTCACGCCGACCAGCCCCCAGCAGGGAGTGGGGACTCTGGGCGCTCATCTTCGGGTTCACGGTTTAGGGTTTAGGGTTTAGGGTTCATGGTTTTGATTTTGGGCGGTCTAGGGATTTACAGGTTTTGCAGGGCTTAAGGGGCTTTAAAGGGTGTGAGCGTTAGTTTAGTGTTGACGGTTTTGGGGTTTCGTGTTGAGAAGTTCAGTTAGAGTTTCAGAGTTTTATGGTTTTCGGCTTTTTGGTCCTAATTTGGGGTTTCAGAACTGGAAGAGGGCTGATTGCAGTAGCGCTGGCCCAAACGTTTTATATAAAGGTCCCCGAACAAGCATACTTTTACATAGACCCGCCCCGGCCCCCCACAAGCCTACTCCTAGCTGTCCAGGCCCCTGAACCCCCATCTCGTGTGCCCTGAACCTTCTGTTCTCTTCTGGTTTCCTGTGGGGGGGGGGTTCTGTGTGGGGGTTCTTGACACGCAAGCCAGTTTGCAAAAGCTGATCTGCAGGGTTCTGTAGCAGTTCGCAGCCAAGCCTCAGGATTTAAAGGATTCGGATTTCAGGCTTCAGGATATGGGGATTAAAGGTTGGAAGCTTGCACGTGAGGAGTTTCGTGCTCAGTGCCAAAGGTTGTTTTGTGATTTGGGGCTTTCGGGTTAATGGTTTCGCAGGTGTTTCGGATAGGTGGTAGAAGGCTGCCAAGATATGTTTCGGGTCACCTTCAAACACTGCGAGCACCATGACATTCCACCATAGACCCTGAAGCAAAGCCTTGCAACATCTTCTGAACTGCATCCGCTGTGCACAAACCTATATAGACCCGAGTCAAGAAGCCACACAAAGGTTGCAAGAGTGAAGTTTGCAGACCAAGCTCCCAAACGTTAAACTCCAAACCCCAGGGCCTTCAACACAGCTTACGATCCCCCCAAAAACGGTATTTCAATTTCGGGGACCCCGTTAAATCCTGAACCTTACATCCCAAGCCCACCTCGTAGCAATCAGGCCGTGACGGATTGCAGCCGATTTGGATTGGTTTGGCGAGGCATTCGCTTCAGGGTTCGAAGGGTTCAGGGTTTTGGGGACGAAGGGTTGGATTTAAGGTTCAAGGTTTAGCCCTATGAAACCTTTCGGGTTTCGGGGTTGGGCCCCACGCTGCCGGTCAAGGTCTAGGAGTTGTAGGTTCTGTGTTTCGAGGCCCAATGCCCTTGTGGGCTCTTGCTAGCGAACTTTAGTCAAGTTTCCATAGTAAGGCGACCCCATCATGTACTGTACTATAGAATTACGCCTCTCTATTCTGTTATAATTAGACCCCTATCAAGAGAACTTTAGCCATAACCCTCAACACTAAGCCCACAGGTTCACCCAAGGCCGCTGGAGGGCTAGGGTAGAGTCCTTGCCCTTGCTCCCGCGTCTCTCCAAGCGCCTAGGCCATGAAGTCAACCCATACCTGTATACCTTAGATGGGGCCCCGGCCCACTAATAGTTCAACAATAGGTTTATTATCAAACAGACAGGCCAAAAGTAGCACAAGGAAATCTGATCTCATTCGGTTTTTCAGGGCCAGGCAGTGTTTTGAATCCAAATATGTTTGGCATAGTTTGGCGATTAGGGCTGTGAGATGGGGTCGGACCGGCGAAGAGGTTGGGAGGAGCTATCTGCAACTTACCAGCGCAGAGGTTTGGAACCACGGTTTCGTTACCATCGCAACCTGGGCCAAGAGACCTTCTTTCAGACGGCCTGGACGCGGGGACTGGACTGGCCCGGCCGCCAGAGAGACAGAGCAAAACTAGCACCAGAAAAGCACCAAACAAAAAAAGCACAATCGGACCGCGTCGAGCACAAGAAAAGCACAACAGACAGAGACAATTTTGCACCAGAACTGCCGCGCGCCAATGTGTTTTCAAATCATGGAGCACAAAAAAAAAAGCACAAACATACAAACACGTTTGGTTTTTGGAGCACAAGAAAAGCACAAAAAAAAGCACAATCGGACCGCGTCGAGCACAAGAAAAGCACAACAGCCGGGTCGTTTCGAGCACAAGAAAAGCACAAAAAAAACACAAACATAAAAACACGTTTGGTTTTTGGAGCACAAGAAAAGCGCAAACAAAAAAGCACAATCGGATCGTTTCGAGCACAAGAGAAGCACAAAAAAAAACACAAACGTGCAAACACGTTTTCGGAGGCGTGAAGCCAAGCCTGCGTAGATTGCAGAAAGAGTACAGGCAAAGCACAAGAAAAGCACAACAGCCGGATCGTTTCGAGCACAAGAAAAGCACAAGAGCAAAGCACAAGCATACAAACACGTTTGTTTTTTGGAGCGCAAGAAAAGCACAAAAAAAGAAGCACAATCGGACCGCGTCGAGCACAAGAAAAGCACAACAGCCGGGTCGTTTCGAGCACAAGAAAAGCACAAGAAAAAGCACAAACATACAAACACGTCCGTTCAGCTTTCCAGCCCAGCCCCCTCAGCCCCCCCCCAGCACCCCCAGCCCCCCCCGCCTCGCCCCCCCTAGTCGCGCAGAGGCGTTGCAGCTCCTGATGTTTGCTCAAGATCGAATCCGAGAAAACAACAGGGGTGTGACTGTGTTTGCAACTCATGGGGTGGCAGTTTACTTGTTGTCTCAGTCATGCGTTTTCCATTCATGCGAGCATGATCAAAAACGAGTCAACATTTCAGCATTTCCCTGGTGCTTCATCTTGTGCTTCTGTTTCTGCCCACTATTAGTGAGGCGGGGCCGCACACAATGTATACCTTAGAAGGGGCCCCACCCTGTAATAGTGGTATAATAAGAATATAATAGGGCCCTAATATAATCCTTATAGTCTTTATAGTCACTATTACAAGGTGGGGGCAGCTTCTAGTGTATACCGTTTGTTTTCGGGGATTCCTTCTTTAAATGAAGAAGAGGAAGAAGGGCAGCCTTCGCGGGATATTGGGGCACGTGCAAGCTTGAGCCCCAAAGCACCAAAAAGCACGAATTATCTTAACTTAGGCGTACTTAGAAATACTTTTGAAATTTTTGGTTATTATAATCCCTAAGCCCTAAGAAACAGCTAAAACTATAATTTTTGCTAGGGTTCTAAGTTCAGTATAGTTATGCCCACATGTCAATCTCGGAGCCTGAGCTCGGAGCTTGCAATCCCAGTGATCCCAGTGCCCCTTAACTAAAGAATATACTCACCTTGAACCATAATATTAAGGCCCCTACAATTTAAGGCCCATGCCCTGATTGGGGGATATTGGGATCCCCTAAACCCTGAACCCCTGGACCCTAAACCCTAAAACCGAACCCTAAACCCTAAAACCAAAACCCTCAACCCTAAACCCTAAACTGTCATCCTGACGAGTCCAGACGCCCATTGCGCCCCTTTCTCCAGGTCGATCCAACCGGATTTTCTTGTGCCAGGCGATGGCTCATGTGAGTTCGGGTTTGCGGTTGAGGGTTTTAGGGTTTAGGTTTAGGGTTTTAGGGTTTTAGGGTTTAGGGTTTTAGGGTTTAGGGTTTAGGGTTTAGGATTTAGGGTTTTAGGGTTTTAGGGTTTTAGGGTTTAGGGTAGTAAAAGGGTATCATTGGATATGAGCGAGGTATGAGATTTGGGGCATGGGTATTGAACGGGGAAGTGCGAGGGTGAACATTAATCGCCCTCAGCATACGGGAGGTACCTGGGTATGGCGTTGGATTCTGGGAGGCTTGTTTATGCTGCAGGGCTTCAAAGTGTAGGGCATGGGCTGATTCGCCAAAGCTGCACCCTGACCTGATAACCGTGAATACCCAAGCATAGAAGCCAAAATAACTTCACGCATAGCATAATATTATTCCCCAAAACCTACTCTAATCAAAAAGTCGTCTAGTCAACCGTCCCTATGTCATAGTCACAGTATATATGCCCAAAAACCCTTTGGCTTTGAATGCATGAGTCAGGCCTTCAGGCTTTTGTCAGGCCTTTGGGGTTTTGGGCTCAGGGTTTGTGGGGGGTACCATGGATCAGGCCTTTGGTGCCTTGCCTCTTTGTGATTCTGGTGAGGGCCCCATGGACTTAAGGTCCAACATAGGAGCCTTCGTACCTAGAACAGGTGGGTGGTTGTCAAAATTTCTAAAAAGGGACCATAATTTTGATAACTGCCCAGGTGTTGAGGGTACATGCCTGAGGGTACGTGCCAGGGGGTATTGACTTAGAGCAAATGGCGTCGGGAGATGATCGCTTGCATGAAGCGGGCTTTCGAGGGTTACCCGTAGGCACCAAAGTGGTTCTTTTTGGGGGTTCATATTCAAAATGCTATAAGGTATTCCTAAAAGAGGAACTACTATGGGGCCTGTGGGTAAGGTCTTAGCAGTTCAGGGGTTTAGAGTTTTGCAGTACGGCCGGCAACCTGAACCCCTGCACTGCCCACGGCACGAAACCCTAAACCCCTCAGCCCGAAGCCTAAACCCTAAACCCAGAAAGAAATATGTAGAAACCTCTTGTCATTGTTGATGTTGCAGACCACAGCCCCCGACCCACCACTTCCCAAAAAAGAAACGTTTCAACACATTATTTCCACCCAAACCCTTATATAACAATTTCTATAAACCCCTAAACACCTGACCACCTGAACCTAGATGCACTAAAAAACAGGCCGTTCCCGGCTGCATCGCTTGGTCGACTGCCCCTTGGCGTGCAACAGACCATGGACTGGCAAAGCTTTCAGGGAGGACTTGGGGTTTAGGGTTTCGGGATCAAGATGTTTTCGGGTTGGGGGGTAGTGTTTTGTGGCTTTAGGTTTTTAGGGGTTTAGGGTGTTGGGGTTTAGGCATTTAGTTAGGGTTAAGGACTAAGGGCTCGAGGTTTTGGGATTTGGATTTGCGGCACTACTTCGGGGAATCTTCCAAGGGTTCCCTTCAAGCTACTTGTACCTTCGCAAAACAGCCGGCTAGGACACCCTAAAGGTTCAATGCCTCACTCTCTAGGTTGCTTTCGGTTTAAAGTTTTTATAGGGTCTGGGACGTTTGCTTGGGGCATTTTGTCAGCGAGTCGTGGGGACTTTGAGCAGAATTGTCTCGTGCCTAGTTCGGGAAGAGGTCTTTTGACCTGAAAGAGAGATTGCAAAACCCGAAAGCCCTAAAGCCCTGGACACGCTGAACCTGACTCCGAACCTTTGAACCGTGAAGTCTGAACGGCCCTTGTCCTTCGAGCTCCATCGGGCTTCTGTGCTAAAGGTGACTACGTTCATCCCAGATTACCTCCACAAAGAGCAAGGCCCTGCTTCGGGGTTTCTAGGGACCCCAAAAGGCACACAAGCATAAGCATTTTGCCGGGATATCCCAAGCTTTTTGGGCTTCCTTTTAAGCGGGTTTATATGGGATATCCCTCTCCTAATTTTTGCTTATGTGCTTTTCTGGGGTCCTAGTTTCGGGGTGAAGGACGCCATGCAGGCTACAGAGGTTTCGGCGTTGGCTTCTGGCGAATGCGCTTGGGGCTTGAGCGTCGAGGTTCAGGGCTTCTGTGTTTGGGGATTTTGGAATAGGCTTCAACGAGTTGAGTTTTAGGGTTTCTACAACCCGCCTCCTCCCAATATTTTCAGACCTAGCGCTCAAGGATTGTTGAAGGGCAGGCATTCGTATCAGCTCCACCATCATAATTTTGGGCGGGGACCTGTTGAGGATAGTCTTGTGAGGATCTTATTGGACAAGTTGAAGTTTTGCCACCTCAGGCAGCTTCCACATCCTTCTGCAACACTGAACGCAAGAGCAATAACGCTCCAAACCTAGACCCTCAAACCCTGAAGCCCAAGCCCCCCTCCCCCCAACCCGTCCCTCCCACCCAAAAACAAAGGCTAAACTCCTACTTCAGCCAGGGCTCTCCGTGGAAAGCGCCACTCTCTTGGTCTCCTTCTTTGGAGCTTCGTGTCTGGGCCAAGGGTTCTGCATTTTTCGCCTTCCGGATCGAGGGTTTAGGGTTACGGCTTGAAGGGATAGAGCTGCAGGTCCCAAAGGGTCCTATGTACTTCCCCCAATCCTAGTAGTAATTCCTAATATAGAAACCCTATATTCTACTATATCGGTACTTTGGACCCTTTGGGAGTTTGAAGCTGGGGCTGCTAGGCAGTAGGAGTTTAGGACTTTTTTCGGGTTTTGGGTCTCGGATTTGGAGGGTCAGGGTGGATTTGTGGGGGTCAACTTGGAAGATTAGGGGGCGTCGCAGGAAGGACGATCGCGAGAGTCTAGATATTGAAGGTTCTTCGGGAGTATGTGGGTTCTATGTTTAAATTTCGAAGTCTACTTGCAGGGCTCCGGTGCTTAAAGAATCTGGCGATACGCAGGGTTCACATTTCTAACTACGCTTGTAAACTTGCGCTGATGGATGATACTATTTAGATTTGTTTCTTCTGTCAGTAACATCATTGCATCATTCGTGATGTATGAGGTAGCAGCTGCCCACACTCTGCGACCTTACTTCTCGTGCCTCCTGTCGGCGGCTTTGTGGCCCTCAACTGCAACCCCAAGCCCCAAAGCGTAAACCTTAAAACCCTTAGCCACCAACCTTAAACCCCAATCCTTAACCCTTCAATACGTAAGGCCTTGAGCCCAAAGAGCCAGAAAGCCGGCGATACTGCAAAGGTGCCTGGTATGGGCTCTTGGTGGGGCTGCCCTGGGCCAGCGGATTTATAACCGACCTTGGGATGCTCTTGGATTTCAGGGCCTAGGATTCAGCTTGAGGTTTGGGGGGGTACATTTTGCAGGGTTCGGGCTGATCTGATGATCTGAGTTTCGGTTTCAGGGTTTGCTGATTGCATTTAGAGCTTAGGGTGTCTAGGGTTTGGACCCGCCGGGATGTTGCAGATAACCCTTTCCTGGATTTGAAGGGGATCTTCTCCGCGAGATCGATCAGCGGCTGTACATACAGGGGTATGAATCACGAATGCATTCTGCAGATTGTCCCAGTACATAAAGTTTTGCCAGCATCAACCCAGGCCCAGCCGCTATCAATGCTCAGGGCCTCTGTTTTCAACCAAGAAAACCTCTCTCAAACCCTATGAATAACCTCCAACAAGTCACCCATCATAGATAGCATTACCAACATTGCTAGCTTAGGTTTCCGGCTCGATCCTACGAATAAAGAAAGGCCTTCATATTTCACCTTATCAAATCCCTTTGAGGGCCGATTCTCAGGGGCTGGGTGATTGACTTCAAGAATCCCAAAGGTGGTGGAGGCGGTGGAGGCTCTAGAGGCTGTTGTTTCCTGAGTGAACCTTTCTTCTCTTAAAGGGACCCTGAAGAATTGCAGCTCTGTCAAGTTAACGACATGATTTATTTTTTCCAGGTTAGGGCTTCGGGTCTAGATGGGTGTAAAGGAAGCAAAAAGAGGACTCAGGTTGTTTTCAGCTCAGTTGAATGAAGGCTCAGGTGGCAATCTCTAAACCCCAGCCGAGGCAACAAGGGGCACTTGGCCTACCTGATGTCTTGCTGCACGGCGTTCGCTGTATGCCCTTTTCTGCTGCTCATCAACTCATCTCCGGATTCGCTGCAGCATCGCCGCATCCGGAGTTTGGCACACGGCACTTCTAATGCCTTTAAACCCTAACCGCTTAGATCGGCTTGGGGTATGGCGGGTTGCAGGATCAGCGGATTCGCAGTTGGAGGTTCGAGCTTCAGAGCGCATTGCGCGGTGCTGCAGGATCGGCATAGGCTGAATGCGAAGCCAAAGATACATTGCCAAGTTTGTGGAGCAATCCTATACCAAGCCCGCCGAGTCTCCCCAAGCAACCCTAAACCTTAAACCCAAGCCCCAAGCGGTGGGAAGATTGTCGGGGTAGGTAACAGAAGGATCTCGCTGACAGGTCCCTAAGAAGCTCGGATCCAGCATTGTAATGATAGGGCCTAAATTTAATTACCAATCAGTACTATTTTGAGGGGCTCCTTGCTATTATCATAGGATGATACGCCCCTCTATTGGCATGAGCCACGTGCCTTCTACGGTTCGATTGTATCAGGTCCTGGGGGCACGTGGTGGTCGAAAAGTTCAGGTGTCAGTTGGTCCATGATACGGCTTGTGTACAGCGTAAACCTGAGACCGAGCCCTGATCCCTAAACCCTAAACCCTAATCCCTAAACCCTAAACCCTAATCCCTAAACCCTAAACCCTAATCCCTAAACCCTAATCCCTAAACCCTAAACCCTAAACCCTAATCCCTAAACCCTAATCCCTAAACCCTAAACCCTAAACCCTAATCCCTAATCCCTATGAACCCTACACCGAGTCCCTCTCTGCTCCAAGGCAGACTTTGCCAGAGGATGGACAAGGCCGTGCCTCTTAGGATCTAGGGCCGGGTTCAGGTTCTAGCAAACTCTAGGATGCCCAGTAGTACCCTTATTCCCTTTTTGTAGTCCTAGGTTCCTTTTAAAGTTACCGCTTACGGTACAGAGATTTGGGTTTAAGGGTTGGGGCATGGAGTTTGGGGTTTGTGAGCTGCTGGCCTACTAGACTTGGAATGGCTGCCGGTCGTGCAAGCTCGCAAGCCACACACTTTGAGCCTTGAGCCCGTCAGAGCTTCAACGATCTAGAAGCCGGAATATTTCCTCACGTTTTTTACATCGTTCCTTGCTATAAGTCCTACTGGCAGTACACTCTACCCCAAAGCCATATGGGAGTTTCCAAAAATTTTTGGTACCTTATTTGGGTCCTTATAATCAGGATGCTATACTATTTAGGGGTCCTGTATTACGGTCCCCCATTTGCGGAAACCTTAGTAGCTGAGTGGATACACTACACTTTTGGGGATAATGTTACCCACTATAACTCTAAAAGTGTACACTTTTTGGCGGCTTATGAGCTTCCATATTCCCAAACTGGGTTGTGTTTTTGGATAAAAAAAATCACCGTATTCCCTTGTAGAGGGAACCGGTTCATAAGTAACTTTCAAAAGGGTTTAAAGCACAAACCAGCAAAGACTCAGGAAGTCATGAGCACCCTAAACCCTAAACCCCAAGTCATGTCATTCAAGGCTGAGGGAAGGGTACGGCTCCTCGCACGCTATTTCGGGGTGCAGGATACCATCCTGGTTTAGTTGGGGTTCCTTTAAAGGGGTCTTATCAGGGGTTCTATAAGGGTTACTATAAGGGCTACTACAAGGGTAGTACAATTAGGGGCCTAAATGATTATTTTGGGGGTTCCTTGTTATAGTTCACCGGGCCCCCCAAACCCTGTTCTCATTATTAAGGCCCTTTTCTCAGGTGAACGTTAAGGGGGAATCAAGCCTATAAACCGATAAGTCTATTTGGCCCGATATAGACCCAAAACCCTTAAACCTCATGCCTTACGCCCCAGTATATTCAAGCCCTTAATTGAAAACTAAAACCCCAAGCCCCAAGCCCCAGCATATTCAAACCCTTCAACCCTAAACCCAAAGGCCTTAGCCCCAGTGTATTAAAACCCACGAGAGGAGTCGTGCTGCCTTCAGCCTGGGCCCTCTTCGTCGCTTTCCTCGGCGGTGCGGCAGCAGTGCCTCTGCAGGTCTTTGAGTCTTTGGGTTTAGGGTCTAGGGGTTCGGACCGTCGGAGAGGTATAGGTCGAGGATTTAGGGTTTAATTAACATTCAGGGTCCAGGAGTGTTTGGATGGTTTGGAGTTTGGGGATTTAGGAGTTAATTAGGGCTTATACAGGGAGTTCAGGCGTTAAGGGGTTAGGTTGATGCTATTCTTGGATTTTTCGGGTTTCGGGTTTAGGGCCTATAGCTCTCCGAGCAGGTTGCTGTGCAGATAAGCAGAGGCTGCGGCACCGTATGCTTCAATCTCGGGGTGGGTACCTCTTTCTATATCACACTCATGGGCCGCTCTTCAAAGCGCTGAACTCGCCCCCTCGACCCTAAACCGTCTACGGTCCCAAAAGCAGCATGTGCGAACCTTAGGCCCCAAACTCTGAACCCCTGCAAACAAGCATGAACACCTTATGGGGTGGTTGTCAAAATTATGGTCCTTTTCCTATTATAGTACGGCACCTAATATTCAGGGTACCCAAAAAGGAACCTAATTTTAATGATCAAGCCCCCTATATTTGCCCCGAAGCCCCCAAGACCTCAAACCCGAAGCCCTGAACCCAAAACCTAAACCCTATAAGCCCTACAGCCCACAGAGCCCTCGACAGGGATCCCTCCACCCAGGTGACGAATCCGAACCTCAAGGGCCTTCTCATGAGTCTTTCCCGCAACAGAGGCTTCCAGAGACCCCGGTCTCCTAGCGATGTTTAGGAGTTTAGGGTTTTTAGGGGATTTAGGGATTTTGGGTTTTGGGGGTTTAGGGTTTTAGCGGTTTAGGGTTTTTAGGGGTCTAGGGGTTAAGTGTTATTGGCTGGACTCCCCAATGTAGTTTAAGTTAAGCCTCAGGTGGCTATGATTACATCCCCTTTGCAGAGAATCAGAACAGGAACCAAACTGGAATGACTCTTTGGATTTCCTAGTAACAGCAAAAGAAAAATTTCGGGTTCGTGAGGCCCCATATATTGAACAGTCTACGAATACGGGTCTGTCTTCGAAGGTCCTAGATTGGGCCCAATTCAAGTAAGCCCGCAACTCGCAACCCCTTTATTTAGGTTGGAGGGTTTATGGTGCAGGGGCCCAGAAGCAAAACCGCAGATAATCGCTTCGCGCAAAACCTTGTACCGATCGTTTTCCAGTCTATGGGCGAGACAAATTATGGATCTTAGTATTATGATGTATGGTGTTATCGGACCAGGGCTTCTCAGTTCCATTGGGGTTGAGGAACAGTGCATCGCGAAGGAACGTAAATACATCGGCTACGAGAGGCACTGTCTTCGCTTTAGCCGCTTGGCAAGAGCTTTACGGTTCGATTCCCAACTCCAGACCTATGATTCAGATGTGCACGCACTTAGTTTTGAAGGGTTTTGGGCTTAGGTCCCTCGCAACTCGAATCGTGTAGTTGGATCCTACAGGCGCCCCGAAAGCTTTCACCTTCTCCTGGTATTCTGGTTATTATAGCTCCGGACAAGGTAACAGGCAGGATCGGACTATCAGTCAACTAGGTAACTGTTCACGCTTTTGGCCAGTATAATACCCCCCCGCCCCCCCAAAAAAAAAAATAAAAATAAAAAAACACACACAGAATACACATAGACACCATCCTAGACCTAAACCTTCCCCGGGCGTAAGTTGCTGCGGGAGTGATGGCTTCAAGAGGATGGGCTTCTTGATGTTCCAATCCTCTGCAAAATTGCTTTATGCCCTAAACCCGAAACCCTATACTTCTGCCCTACATAAGGCAAATTCTGTTAGCTTAAGACCGAGCCTCGAGCCGATCCAGTGCCTTCAAAAGACGTCCCAGTGTCATCATCCGAACATCTTGTACCGCCTGGCACGGACATGGAAGAAGGAACTGGCTTTGTTTTCCGCAGAGCTGTTGAAGGCGTCTTGGCCGACGGGGTTTAGGCACAAGTCTTGGGCTTGCTCGATGAACGGCAGAACATTCGTCTGAGTCGACAAAATCAAAAAGATTGGGTCCATCAACGAACATTCCCTTCACATTAAACCCATTTTCGGTGTCTGTCTCTCAAGAGACGGGTGCGGGACCTTCGGAGAAAGTACCACTGCATCTTTAAAGAAAGCGCTTAACGTGGGACTTCTGGCAGCCAGACTGGGACTGGAGGGGTATATAGTTGCTGGCCTTCAGAGTCTCCGGGTAGGGATGCTGTTAGGATCAATTTAGGCTCTAAGGGTTTAGGGTTGAGGGTGGAGAATGGGACAACTTGTTCTAGGAAAGTCTACGCAACTTGGACGTAGTCCTTGCGAGGGAGTCTCGTCGGCAAGACCCATTGAAAAAGGATTGTCTGCTGACTTACCCCAACGATCCTAGACCCAAAACTTCAAACTCAAACCCCAAACGCAAGACCCTGAAAGCCCTACCTTCATAAAATCCTTATACAAAGTGCTCTTGAAACCAAAAGTGAGTCGCCACCTGTCTTATGAAGCTCCCAGGTAACCTTGACAGATGATGTCGGGAAGGGGCTCGGGCCGGAGGCCGGAGGCTGTTTCGAGCGGAGGGGGGGGCCGATTTTTGGGATCTTCCAGGACGCCCCAAGGGCCCTGTAACAGAGGCCTAATGGTCCTTAAAAGTGAGTACTTCCCCCAATTAAAAAGCGAACTTTGAGCACTTTGAGGTTGCTAAAATTCTCTGAAAAGACTAAGACGTTGAGACCCTCGGTTCCCCAATACCCAACCTTTAAACTTTTTGGGTAGGAATCGGAAAGCCTAACCTTGCATTTTTGTGGCTTATTGGGGGTGTATGGATCTTTGGGATCTTCAATGAGGCTTCCCCTAAACCCTGAGACCTTGGAGGGTTCCCGGCTAAATGCGGATAAGCTAAACTGGTGGGTTCGCGCAGGGGTAGCTTGTCTTACGCTTTTGAGCTCTGAGTTATGGTTTTGGCGTGTGATTGGGGGTCTGGAGGTTGTGAGGTTAGGGTTAGGCTTGAAGGTTTAAGGTTTTCGTTTAAGTCCCAAGCTCAACATGGCATTCACTGTTTGGATACTTTCCAGGGCGCTACATTGCAAGTCTTGCATTGTATACTTGGAGGTTCATGGGTAGGTATAAGTGGGGTTGTAAGTAGGTAACTAGACTGATAACTCATATTAGGGGACTTTTTACCCTTCTTACTGTATGGGGCAGTACCTACGACATACATCCTTCCCGTTCTCGAGCCGCTGGTCCAACATGCAATTAGAGGCAGAAGCCTCGTACATGTCAATTTTCAGCCGCAGGTCGTTGCGCTGGGCGTTTCTGCCTTGGGTCGGCGCCTTGCGCTGTCCATGGCTATGGCTTGCTGGTTTCTTGGCGGTAATTGCTATCATAGGAGGCCAAAAGGGGCTTTAGCCTATGGGGGTTTAGTAGGGATTAGGGTTCCCATGATAGGGTTCATATTAAAGGGAACTCTTTCTGGAATATGGTTTCAGAGTAGGATACCTTATAATCTACCATAAAGATTTTAGGATATTCATATTCCAACTTTCTGGCTTTTACTTTAAGGAATCCCTACCCCAAGAATCCTTGTCCTTCTTCATGGTTCCCCCAAAAGAATAAACAGACCGGCTAGTAGACCTTCTTAAATAATTCCGACTAAGGGATATAGGTATAGGGCTCTGTCTATTGTTTCTAAAAGGACAAGGGTGCTTGGCGGTAATTGCTATGCTGGGGACTGAGGGTTTAGGCGGTTAAGGGTTGAGGGTTAAGGGGTTAGGTTTCGGCTTCAGGCTAAGAGTTTAGGGATTTAGGGTTAAGGGGTTGGGTTTAGGGTTTGGGTTTAGGCTAGGGGTTAGGGTTTAGGGTTTAGGTTTCAGTGTACAGGTTCAGACTGGTGTTGCTAGGAATCGTCTTTCATTGTTTTTAGACTAGAAACCGAGGGCCTATGAGAGACAGTTGTTGTTTTGTGGGTCGAAGGGGGCTTGCAGTAGAGCTTCGGTTTAGGGCCTAGGCGTCGGACTTAGGTTCAGGGTTGAGGCTTCGGGTTTAGGCTGCATTCAGGGTTGAGAGTTTAAGGTCTAGGGTTGAGATTCAGGGTTGTGTTATTTTGAGTTCATGGTCCAGGGTTTGCATTTCATCCGAACCTGCAGCCTCAATTGCTTCGTGGTGTTTAGCAGATCCCTCTGATGGCCCCTGAAGTTTTACATCTTGGGCGGAGTCTTTAACGGTCAGGGTCCCCGTCTGTCTTGTGGGGAAGCTCCGGGGGCGTTGGGCCGGACGAGTAGGTGCCTGACTCATATCAGACGGCCGGTTCTTGGGGTTTTGCGCCTCCAGAGGTTAGGTTTTCGGTTTGGGGTTGGGGCTTTGGGATGTAAGGTCTTGAGTTTCAGGTTAACTGAGCCGGTCGATTGAGGCACAAATTTAGAACTGAGGACACCCCCAGTAAGGCAAGCCCAAGACCTCCTTTCGAATCCACATTCTAAACGCCTGAACCGTAGAGCCCCAACCCTCAGAGCCTGACGCAACCGCCGAAATCCCGCAGCAAACCCCGAAGCCCCCCAAACCCTGCGCCGTCCATGGAGAGGTTCCTTTGTTCGTTGCTTCTCTACTTCTCACGTTGGACCATTGTGCCCTCGAGCTGCAGATGGGGTTCAATTAACTGGGACGCCTATTCGGCAAAGGTTCTGGGTCTACTCTGACGGCCCGTAGCCATTTCGAGAATGGGGATAAAGCCCTAAACCCTAAACGGCCCTAAACCCTAATTAGGGTGCCTATGGAATCCGCTCTTCGAGGGTTGAGCCGTGCTACAACGATTTCTGGCTTTGCCCTCAATGCACCAGGGGGGATGATTTCCCAAACGTAGCTTCAAGACAAACTAAGTGTGCGGTTCTCTAATTGAGGGTCTCGTTTAGGAACGTTGTTATAAGGGTGCCGTAGTGTTTGGGGATCGCAAAAGGGACTCTACCTTAGAGAACTACCCAAATACCATAGTTGTGATCCGTTCTTGAGGGCCTAGGGTAGGGTTTACAGAGGCGAGACGGTCGAATCCATTGAACTTCTTTTCGGACCTTGACGAAGATAGATCGAGATCCGTTGCCCAGCCCACTAAGCCCCAAACGCTATACATCCTAATAAACACCATCAGCCTTTGCACAAGCCTTACTTTATCATGGTTGTAATCGGGCGGTTCGGTCGATACGTATGCGGTGTTTAGTGGTATGTGTATTGCCAGTATTGCGGAGTTTCGGTTCGGTGCGGTAGCGATGCGCCACACCGAATACCCACCAGACCAGCCACGCCAGCCAGCCAGACCCACAAGCCACCCCAGCCAGCCACCCAGTCACACCAGCCACACCATTCTCCCTCTGGTGGCTAGTGCTGGCTGGAGGGGTGGTGGCTGGTGATTGCAGGGGGCTGGTGGCTGGTGGCTGGAGGGATTGTGTCGGTGGCAGCTGCCAGTGGCTGGTGGCTGGCGGCTGGGTGGTGGGTGGAGTGGTTGCTGGTGGCTGGTGGGGGTTGGTGGCTTTGGCTGGGGTGGTGGTGTGGCTGGTGGTGGGATGTTGCGATACTCTTTGCTGCGGACCGGTTCGATCGGTTCGGGGTACATGGCCACAGAATCAGTGATAATTACAAACGATTCGGTTAGTGATTCACCGCGCTATGCTATTAAAGTATTGTTGGAACTGAAACCTGCAAGGAAAGATGTCCTTCGCGTTGAACGTCTTGAGAAGCTGCCGGCAGCGGCTGTCTAAAGCATCCCGGGCGGAACGGAATGGGAGTTGCTTCGGGTTCCTTTGATGAAGTGCTTTCGGTTTAGGGCTTTGTGCCCAGTAGGTTTAGGGTTTAGGGTCTAGCTTCTTTAGTGAATTGGGTTTTGGTGTTTAGGGGGTCAGGGTTTCGCAGTTTGGGGATGTAGCATTTCCGCATCACCGTCACCACCTGGAACCCTGCAAGCCAGCCCCAAACTGTAAGTACAGCTATGTGCCTCGTGCACAGAGTCGACAACCTGACACCTAAATGGGAGTTTCCGAAGATTAGGGATACCTCATTGTGGGGTCCTTATAATACGGATCCTTATTTTAGGGCACTGTAGTGCCTGAAACAGTAGGATCTTTCTTATGAGGACCCCAAATAAGGTACCCCGTACTTTTCGGAAACTCTCAAATTGACCCCAAGCCCTGAACCCAAAGCCCAGTAGTCTCGACCTTTGCCTTGAAGCTTCCATCATCCTGAAAACCTGTGAGTCCTAAGCCTTACCCATAGGCCCCCACGGTTTAGGGTTTAGGATGAGCCCCCAAAAAGGAACTATTATGGGGCCTCTGGGTAAACCCTAAGCAAGAGCTTTCCTGCCCGTGTTGCTTTGGCTTCGGTGCCGAGCACAGTCGATCTACACAAGTGCCTTCGTTTGGGCTTAGGCTGCATTAAGGGTTTAGGGGTTTAGCTTTAGGGCTAACGGGCCCCTAAACCCTAAACCCCTAAACCCTAAAGCCTAAACCCCTAAACCCTTAACCCGTTTACCGATGCTGGTAGCTGGGTGTTGGATTGAACGCTTTTGCTTTAGGGCTGCAGGGTTTCGATGCAGGGCTTGTGGGATTTTGCGATAGGGGCCTAAATAATAACCTGTACTACTATGGGGGTTCCGTATTTTCTTTGTAGGATAATGGGCCCCAAAACCCCATGCTAATTATGAAGGCCCCTACACAAGCGTGTTTCGCTTTAGGGGTTTCAGGGTTTAGATGCAGGGCGTTGGGACTGGATGTTTGGTCCCAGGGTTTGAGAGCGTCTTATAGTAGAAGCCAGAAAGTTGGAACATGGATGTAGGATGATTAGTGCTGGGCTCCCCTATACTTTACCTTAAGCGCATGAGGACATTGATGTTCCAACTTTCTGGCTTCTACTATACTTGCAAGACAGACGGAGGGACTCGGGGGAGATGCTTGTACCGATAGTCGGAACAAGGGTGTTTGGTGTGCGGGCCTTGAGGTTTAGAGGGGTTCCTCAGGATCAACCCTAATACCTAATCATCTAAGAAATTCGGTATAGATGAAGGGATGCAACCAGGCTTAAGATTCCGGGTTTTCAAGAATTTCGGGTCTTCAACCCCAAAACCCCTGAAGACCCAAGCTTCAAGCCCGAATTCCTAAAGCCCAAACCTTAAACCCTATAAGTCTTAATGTAGGAACCTGACTAAGAAACCTTGAGCTTTTCATAGGGTTCCTTATATGAATCCTACTATATCGGGGTTATAGGGCCAGGGTTTCTTAATCAGGTTCCAACATTAAACTCCAAATCCAAACGGCGGGGTTCACTTCTTGGTATCGGGTCCTCGTCCATTGCACCTCTCGGGTGCTATCGGAAGTCCCAAGATCTGCGCCAGGTTTATGGGGCGCAGGGCTTGTGGTTTGGGGGCTTCAGGGTTTGGGATTCAGGGTATGAGGTTTGAGGCTTTGGGTTTAGGGGTTTAGGGCATGCCCTCCCCCGTCTCGGCTTAGGGTTTTCGGGAACAGTGGTTGCGAGTTTAAGATTTGGGCTTTGTGTTTAATACGTGGCCAGTCTGACATGAGCATCGGTGTCGGAAAAGCATGCGCTACAGTTCCTCCATAAGCCTTCCATGGAAATTTAGTAGCATCTTACGGGAGAAACCACTGTAAATTCACTTAGGTGCTGTTCATTGCGGCGCTTGGGCAACTTCAACACTTCAGGGTGATCTGCCAATCCCTAAACCTAAACCCTGAACGCTGAATCACTTCGGGGTGGGATCCGGAGCCTCCGATAGCATCCGAGCTGAATCTCAGAACGACGTAGCTTGCGCGGTGCTTGCACAATGCAACCATCGATTCGCTCAAATCTCTGAGCCCTGCTTTTCGACAGTCTACTGTTAGGGTTTAGGGTATAGGGCTGTGGCTTAAGGGCTTTGATTCTAGGACACATGCTTTGACCTGAGTTCGTTTCCGATGCGCAAAGCATTGTGCGTTGTGTTGGGTGGCTGTAGTGATTCAAGGCCATTGCATGGCTCCGCCCCAAAGCCTCTCCCAAGTCAAGCCTGCGCGTAACATGAGGCAGCGTAGGTATGAATCCTCAGAGTTCCCTTTGCAGACTTTCGAAAACACCTGAGCCAGAAAAACGAAGCACAAGTAGTACAGCCCCGAAGCACCTACTTCGGAGGCCCTAATGCCTTTCCCGAAGACCCAGCAACCTGCACGCTCTCAATCCTTCGTCTCCCACGGACGTGAAGTAATCTAAGGGCCCTAATAATTAGAATAGGGTTTTGGGGGGTATGCGATACTATATACTTATAATAAGGAACCCCCAAAACCCTATTGTAATTGTAACGGCCGTACATTAATCTCTCAACCTCCGACCCTCGAATGTTGGGTGTGTAAATGCGGTGGTGCCGCTCGAGGCTCTGTCTGCCTGTCTCTCTCTCTCTCTCTCTCTCTCTCTCTCTCTCGCGCTCTTTTCGGTCTCTCTGACTGCATTATGTCTTCTACATATCTATGTGTGTATGTGTATATAGATAGATAGATAGATATTTCGGTATGTATACATATGCGTATACATATACATACACATACACATATACATTTACATATGCATATGCATATACATATACATATACATATACATATACATATACATATACATATACATATACATACATGTTCGTAAATATAGATATACATATACATATTCATACACGTTCGTCTATTTTTATACCATATGTATATATATATATATATATGTGTGTGCATTGATTGATAGATTGATAGGTAGATCGATTGATTGATGGATTGGTTGGTTGGTTGGTTGGTTGATTGCTTGATTGATTGGTTGTTTGGTTGATTAGTTGTTTTTTTTGATTGGTTGATTGGTTGATTGGTTGATTGATTGATTGATTGATTGATTGATTGAATGATTGTATGTAGCCCTGGTAAGCGGTTTTGCAGTTTGAGGGGTCTCTCGCGTGAATGTGTAGGGGTTGACGGTGTGCGGCTTTTGGCTGGAGTTTGATTTTAGGATGTTAATGTTTACGGTTTAGGTTTTAGGTTCAGGGTTCAGGATCATGTTTTTTGGTTTTAGAGCGATTTACGAGTTAAGTGGGTTTCGGTGTCTGGGTGGTCTTCTAGGGCTTTTCTGGGCTCAGATGAACCTTTCAGACGCTCAGTCGTGCTGTGAGCGAAAGCTCATGCGATGCAGTTCGGCAGAGAAATGTCGCAGATGTTTCGGGCTCGGGAACTTTTACAACTGCAATCCCGAAGCTTTGGAATCCAAATCCTGGATACTACTGTACACCCTAAACCCGAACATCAACCTCAAGCATCCCACAGCCCAAATCCCAACGAAAGATTGAAAACCTAATGCATTTCAGCCTTGCATTTCTGTATGTGTGCAACGAGGCTTCGTTCCCTAAACCCTACAAAAGCCTTATGAAACCTTCTTCTTGCGATGCCAGTATGCACAAACAGTTAGGGCACCACGACTACCATGATGACCGTGACAACGACGACGACCAAATCAATCACGACCACCACGACTACCAGGAAAGTCCACCAAGAGACCTCCTGCAGAGACCACGAGGAGACTTCAGGAGATCGACAGGACAGACAGCCAAACTGCTTCCCCCAAACACTGGCGCGATTCAGGAGCAGATCCGAAATGCTTTCACGATCCTGTGGAAATAACAGGTCCGCACGGAGCTACATCGCGGCGGCAGACGCTGTGCAACAACCCCAACCAGTTCTCTTTATCTTTAACGGTCTTATTAACGTTAGGACCCCATCGTGTGTAAGATACAAGCCAGAACAGCTTCAACAATGATAGTTAGTTGAGTACATTCATAGTAATCGTCAGAACAGATTCAACAATGATAAATGTCAATTAGTTGATGACATTCATAGTCATAGTCATAATATTTTTATAGTAGTAACAATAATAACAACAATAATAACAACAATGATAAGAACAGCACAAGAAAAATACATAATAGGCTATTTCTCGTGCATCCTCCCGCCTCCGCGTCCCGCGTCATACCCGAAAACGAATATTGTGGCATTGTGGCGGCCTGCACATTACCACCGCTGCTTGGCGGAGCCCTAAGCCCCAAACTCCAGGGTCAACATAGGCTCCACCTGGTAAGGTATTCCCTCTGGTAATGCAGTCGGAAAAGGGCCCGCAAAAAAAAAAAAAAACCCAGACCCTAGACCCCAAACCCAAAACTCCAAGCCCTAAACCCCAAGCCCTCAACCTCAAGCCCTCAACCCCAACCCTAAACCCGTCAGGTCAGGAGATTCCTTGGCGCCTGTGCGGGCCTTGGTCACGAAGGGCTTCCAAGTTTTATCTGGGTTCTTGTTCAGGAACTTCCTAGTAGTAGAGCAGGTAACCTTTAACCTTTTTTGGGTAGGATAGTCCCTATAGAATCCCTATATAACCAAAAAGGTTAACCTTTAGTTCGCCATGATACCCGACAAGTGGGACTTAATTTACGCTACCATACTAGGGATCTATAGTAGACAATATGGTTTTTTTATGGTAACTTAATAAATTAAACCCCTTTACACGAACCCAGTTATAGGGGGCTCTACCTCCAGGATGGGGGATGAACAACTTCCCTATACTATTTTGGGTTTAGGGCGTGGGGTTTAGGGCTCAGGGCTCCTGAACCTACCGAAACCTCATCTTTGTAGGGCACTTATCTTGAAATTCCATACTCGTTTCTTGAATACGAACCTGCGTAACAGCAGTTTTGGGTTAAGGTAGGCTCTAGTGTAGGGGCTGGGCTTCTTTCACGGGTTCCTGTACAGCTTCCTTCTAATTTAGGGGGTTTAGGAATTCAGGGTTGAGGATGTCGGTCGTAGTAGTGGTTGAAGGCGTAGGGATGTAGGGCTGACGGCTTAGGATTCGAGCCCTTAAGCTCACGATTGAAGCCCTGTCACACCCGAAACTACTACCGTAAGCAATAAACAGTACCCTGGAAGACTCGACAGCCCAAAGCCCGCAACCGGAAATCTTCCCAACCCCAAGTCCAAAATTGAGGCCCTAGCCATAAGTATGCACATACGTTGGCCTCAACGTACCGATATGGGTGCTTCAAGGTCCAGATAAAATGCCGTACAGATACCTTCAGACCCTACGCACCACCCCCCCCTCCCGGCTGAAAACAAAAAGAAAAGAAGCCTTCCAACATCCTTACAGGACACCTTTGAAGGAGGGTGTAGGGTTTCGGGTTCAGGGTTTTCCGGCCCCAAGCTTGCTTACAGGACCCCTTTGAAGGAGGGTGTAGGGTTTCGAGGTTGGGGAGGACCCTTCGGGTGCGCCCTGCAGAGTAGAACTGAGGAGCGTGCTCTTCAATGGCATGCGAGTGCGCGACCGAAGATATGAGAAGCCCCTTGGCGACCAAAAGGGTTTAGGGTTCCTTCACCTCAGGGGCGCTATGATTCGATGAGGGTTTCTTTGAGGGTTCTGTTGTGAGTACCATGCGGGTTTCTTCGAGGATTCCTTTGAGAGTTCTATGAGGGTTTCTTGGAAGGTTCTTTCAAGGTTCTATCATGGTTGCGTTGAGGATTCTTTCAAGGGAACCCCCCAGTTCCGTTCTTGTAGTGAAAGTTTAGGGTTTACAGCGTTTGAGGTCTGGGCTTAGGGTTAGACCTTAGGGTTAAGAGTTTACAGGGTTGCGGGTTTAAGGTCCCAGCCTTCATGACTGAGGTGTTGGAATATTCACAAGGTCTATGGGTTTTCGTTTAAAGGCGTATATAGGGGTTAAGAAGGGAAGCTGAGAGATAATGAGGAAGGTGTGTGCAATGTCGGGCTTTGGTCTTAGAGTCTAAGTGTTTTGGATTTGGGCTCATGAACCAAACGACCTGAAGATTAGGTTTTGTCGCGGCAGGCTGTTCGAAACGCCGCTGGACTTGCCATGTGTGATGGTCTTTGGGAAGCAGGCCAGGTGCCTTCCTGCGTTCTCGTTTCTTCAACAGTCATTTTTGCCAGTTGAGTGCGAAAGACCAAGTGAGCCCACTTATTGGGGTTTCGACATGTGGCTCTTCGGGCTGATAAGCATATGTCCGAGGGAGAATGAAGGGGTGCCAGAAAGAAGGCCCTGCTGCATGTGTAGAGTGTGGAGCAGTGGCCGCGCATTGGGCTTCGAAGCGTGCCGGGGGATTGTCTTTCTGGAAGTGGGGGAACCTCCTGGTGTTTGCTCGGATTTAAGGCTTCTAGGTTTAGGGCTGAGTGTCTTGCACCAAGCGTAGAGGTTTGAGATTTGAGGGTTGAGGGTTCAAAGTTTTGAAGCTTGAGACACAAGCCCCACACGTCTGGATATCCGTGGAGGACGAGTTCTACCACTACGGCAAAGTGAGCCAATCCGTCCTCTACAAGGTCGAGCCCATGGTTTTGAAACCAGAAGACCTGAATGGGAGTTTCCGAAAATTAGGGTACCTTATTTGGGGTCCTTATAATGAGGATCCTACTATTTCGGTTACTATATTAGGGTCCCCTTTTTTCGGAAACTCCCAAACTTTAAACCCCAAACCCTATAGGCCCTAAGCCAAAGGAAGAACCTTGAGACGAGAATCTAACCCCACAAGCTCCAAGCCTTGAGCCCGAAAGCCCTACACCTGTTCGTGCGGGAAAGACGCCGAGGGGCAACGCCAGATAACTTACAGTGTCAGCCTGTCTTGCGAGTTTCTGAGATGTGTTTCTATTAAGAAAAGCCTACTGTCGTTGACCGGGCGTGTTCCCTCAAAGGTTCGGGTTTCGGCAACTTGTCTGGTTTGCGCGCCTTGCAGAGCGGGGGGGTGGGTATACGCAGATGCGTAGCATGAGGGTCGTGCACCCTACATCCTACATCCTACAACATGGGGTCCTGAGCTCTCCAGAAAACCAACATGCGAAATCCAACACCGCTCATAGAAATGAGTTTGGAGATGGAAGCGAAAATTCGGGGTTCCGGGGGCTGGGGTCGAGGGTTCAAGGGTTAGGATCTATAGGGTTTTTCAGCCTTCCGAGCCAGGATCCCGTCATTTTGGAGCACGGCGAAGGCCACAAGCCCTTGACTCAGAGTTCTATCTTCGAGGATCTCGAGGCTTTTCAGTTTCCATTTACATTTACTAAGTTGTTGGTTTTTTGAAGCGCCCGTTTTCCAGCTTTGAGTTGGCAAGGCCGCCGAACTGGGCTCCTGGTAATCATGGGTTTCGGAGATTGGGCTTGGGCTCTGTCCGGAATGAAGCATCTTAGGGGTACTTAGAAATAGTGTTCAATTTATGGTTATTTTAATCCCTAAGAACAGCTAAAATTACAATTTTTGGTAGGGTTCTAAGTTCAGTATAGGCATGAGGATTGGGTTAGAGGCGGCTTTAGGAGGTCTGAGGCGTGGCGCGGACGTTATGATGGTCTTTGGTGTCAGGCCATTTGGAATTCACCTGAGCCTTGGAATATTGCAGGATCGGCTTCTATTTGACAACGCTTCAAAGTTGGTGTTGTTCTTGGAGGTTCATGGGTAGTTACCAGTGGGGCTATAAGTACTATACTTAATTATACCCCTGATTAGCGGACTTATAGCCCCACTAAACCCTAAACCCTAAACCCTAAACCCCAAACCCTAAACCCTAAACCCTAAACCGTCCCCGGAACCTCCAAGTTCAGACCGTCTGCAGCCCACCGAGGTTCCCATCTGCAGCGCCCAAAGCAAAGGAGATTTACGACGAGGCGAATTGCAGGGCTGGGGCTGAGCTTCCCGGCCCCTGAACCTTCTTAGGGATCCTTAGGGGTGTAGGGGGAGGGGGGGTAGGGGGCCTTAAGGCCCATAATAAGGACTAATAAGGCCTATTCAAGGAAATATAGTCCCCTACCCTATGAAACCAGTAAACCTTAAACTGCCAGAACCCTCAAACCTTTGCAGGAGGCCAATTCGCGGGGCCCTTAGCAGAATATGTCTTGAACTCAATCTTTTAAGTATATGAAGTGGTCGGAGGTTCGTGACTTAGGGTTGGAACGTCTTGATGCTTGAGCTCCTAAACCTAAACCCTGATTCTTCAAGCCCGAATGCCCAAAAGCTTTCCTTCAGCGCAACAAGCATGTACTCCCTAAATGACTAACCTAGAGCACTACTATCCCAAGCCCAAGTACCGGATCACGAGGTACTTTGAGCTAAGAGAGTGTTAGCCTAGCAGATGTAAACTCAGGGTTCCGGGTTCACTAAGGGTTCAAGCTCGAAGCTCCAGCATTGATTCAGATAATCTGGGTCTAGGGTTTAGGGGTTTAGGGTTTAGGTTTCGAATCCAAGGCCTGGGGCCTTAGGACAAAAGCCCTCAACCGCAAAATCGCTAACACCTTGCGCTTGCGCCAGAAAAGCCAACAAAGCGAAACCCGTTCGGGCTTAGGGTCCCTCCTTGCTTCGAGGTTGGGGTGGGCGACCCAACCCGAAATGCGGGGTGGGTTTCAAGAAAACTTCAAAGATTTGGGATGTTGGGGCTTATGGGTATAGTCAGTAGCATAGTAATCCTCTCTTACAGTCCCTCCAAAACTATGTACAGGAGAACCCAACGGCCCAACACCCGGTTTGTTCGAATAGCCAAGGATGCCGACCAAAACCAAGTCCTGACAACACGGGACCATGACATGTAGTAATAATAGGGGCCGTATTGGTTTCGGGGCAATGTATCATGGAACCCTGGGGAATAGCATTGGCATTTGTTTGCTGCTACATATCCGCTGGATCCTGAAGAAAGCAGCCCAACGCCCGCCTAAACCTTAAATGCTCAACATAAGCACTCCTCAAAGCAGTTGCAGCATGCAAGTTTAAGAATTGAGTTTGATGCTTTAGGGGTTCTGCCAAGGTTCTCAATTGGTTCTACAATGGTGCTGTAGTGGTGTCAAAGCGGATGGCACAGCATCTAGGAATCTAGAGAGTTGGAGCCTAAACCCCAAATCCTAAACCCTACAATGCGGACGGAAAAGGGCCCTTAACAAAAAGAACCTACACCCTACACCCTAAACCCTAAACCTCAAGCCCCAAACTGATGCTGAAGCCAGCAGCCTGCAACGGGAGTTGTGATGGAGGTTTAGGGTTCAGGGTTTAAGCTTTAGGGCATAACTTTTATTCAGGGTTTAGGGTTTGAAATTAGGGTTTAGGGGCTATGGGTTAGCAGGGCCAGACATCCAGGCTTAAGCCCCAGCTGATGCACAGGTCGTGCGGCAGATATATTTGCGATGTGGGCTACCGGACCCCCGCAACAAGATCTGACGGAAAAAGACGGTCTGCGAACGTTCCTGCTAACGCATTTGTGCAGTCGATTCTTCCAAGCCCTAAATCCTAAACCCTAAACCCTTTCCGTCGGCACTGAGCGGATTGGATAGTCGGGCGTTCCGAAACGCTACACCCAGACATGTTTGAATAACTGCACTTGTTTTAGGAATCTGCCCTTGTAGCCCCTACCGACCGAAGCCCAATATTCCGAGATCAGCAGTACCGTTATCATTCTGTTTGCGAAGCTTGGTTGTGCCCCTCAGCAGTTGCGATACGAAGTCTTTTGCAAAGCATAGTGTAACAACTTCTGCGTGTGGGGTTTGGGGTGCCGAGATTGTCGGCAGATCGTTCGAAACGCTCTACAGCACGAGTTTGTGTTGTGATCTTTGGGGCAGCACCGTTAGTGAACCTAAATCCTATTTAAACTAGGGTTGGCTTGCCCCTTCCTTGCTTGACCTTAAGACTTGAACTCCAACACCCCCCATACACCCCCTCAATTGCATAGTGGGTTTTTATAGTGACCCTCTATGCGCGCCCTCATTTGCCTGAAGAAAGAGAATAATTGCCATAACGATCTTACCAGTAGCGACAGTGTCATCAGCATTCGTAGTCGTAGTAGTGGGAGTCACCTTCCTACAGGCCGTCAATGTACATATCAGTCCCCTAAACCCTAAACCCTAAATCCTAAACCCTAAACCCCAAAACCTAAACCCCAAACCTTAAACCCTAAATCCTAAACCCTAAACCCAAAACCCAGAACCCCAAACCCTTCACCCCAAGCCACAGCCGATGCTCTGACGCTACCGGGCTCAGCTGGCTCAATACAGAGATCCTGAGGGCGTCTTCCCTTCTTCTGCGCAGCACTCCTGTTTTGTTGGATCTCCGTATCATATGGGTACCCTAAATAATAGTGCCGTACTATAATAGGAACCCAGAAAGGGACCATGATTTTGACAACCACTCACATGGGAGTTGCAAAAGGAAGTATGGGCGAAGGGGGATGTTAGGAGTGCTGAGGGATGGCATTACTCGTTGTTCAGGCCTTTATGTTAGGAGCAGATGATGAGAGCTGCAGAAACGGAGAGCTCGACATAATTTAGAAGTCTGAAAAAACAGTAGTAGTAGTAGTAGTCGTAGTATCCCCCTGAGAGTAGTGAGTCCCCACTCCAATCATCGTACGCCCCAAAGTTCTTTGAGCGCTGGTTTAATCTACATGGGAGTTTCCGAAAATAGAGGACCCTAATATAGCACCCTGAATAGTAGGATCCTTATTATAAGGACCCCAAAATCCCAAAATAGTAAGGTAGCCTTAATTTTCGGAAACCCCCATCTACATCCAGCCGCCAAAAGACGATGTCCTCGTTGATGCCTGTGCTGGGAGGGCACTCCACGGGCGATTCGCGCGACCTGCCTCCCGAGGATGCCTTGGAAAAGCTGTGTCTTGGGCCCTCTTCAGAAGAGCTTATCGTAGGCTAAGGGTATCAGTTAGACCCTGTAATAGTGACTATAGGGATTATATTGATTATATTAGGGCCCTATATATTTCTATTATACCACTAGTACAGGGCGGGGGCCCCTTCTAAGGTATCAGCTCTTCAGACTTCAGAAGAGTTTAGGGTTTAAGCTCTTCAACAGAGTTGAGGGGTCCGCTGAACGGACAAGCTGGTGCGAATGGCAGGCAGCGATTGAGGTTTAGGGTTTGAACTCTAAGGTTCGGGTTAGTTTTATTGGTGCTGTTTTGTCAGTATATAGTCGATCTTGCGGATATACGAAGTGTCCTTGTTCGAGCATTCGCTGCGTGTTTCAAGGTTGGGACAGGTCTATGAGTACCACGTGACCGAGGTGCAGAAGCTTCGTCGTGGTGTTGGGGTGTTACTTGGAGGACTAGGGCATTTCATAGCAGATCAAAGAAGTACAATTCACAATAGATTATGTGTATGAGTATATAGATGGTTACACTACATATGTGCATAATGGGTATAGTAAATGTGTGTGTATACATAGACACAGATTTTCTGCACACATATGTTGGTATATGTGTGTGCATACATATGTATATTATATATATATATATGACTACATCTATGTGTGTGTGCGCGTTGAGTTGATTGCTTCTCCACGACTTAGATCGACAAACTTGCCCTTGTTAGGTAACTGAGCTTCTTCACTAAGCCTTTCCGCTCTTCCAAACAAAGCTTTGTGATAGACGTAGGGGTCTCGACTTCTCAGCAGCCGTTGCATTAAGCCTCATAAACCAAAGCTCGGAATCCCTATGCCCGCCGAAAAGGACGCCAAGCCAAGCCACCCCTCGGTGTTTACATACCAACCTACCCTTTATTCCTGGACATCGACTGCTGAAGACCCCCCACGCAACCCGAAACCTCCCACAGGTTCCCATTTTCATATCCTGTATAGAGAGCCCGAAATCATCCTAAACCCAAGGAGGATTAGTGCTAGGACCCCTAGACTTTATCTTAAGGGCATGAGCAGGATAATGTTCCAACTTTCTGGCTTCTACTACAAACCCTCCCGAAACCCAAACCTCGCGAAACACCAGTACAGTCACCTTGCAACCCCGGTCTCAAAGCGCAGGTTCATTCGACGAATCATTAGAAGATTTCCGCGAAACCCGATTGTATTCGGGTTTTGTATGGTAAACTGAAAGTGTACTATACCCCCCCCCCCCCAAATTCATGTTCTGATTATTATCACCGGGACCTAGAAGACAGTCCAGCTTCGAAAGCAACCTTGAGCGTTTCAGGGACCTGTGACTGTTTCGGGTTTGGGGCTTAGAGGTTTAGGGTTTAGGGTTTAAGGCTGCTTCGGGCCTTGACAACTGTTATATAACAGTATTTTTCGGTCTCCTGAGTATAATTATAGTAGAATATCTCCCACAACCCTGCATATCCTGGTTTGCGGTTCGGGTTTGGGGTTTAGGGTTGTTTAGGGTAGGGTTTCGAAATCAGGGTTGCCTGATTTGGGCTTAGAAGAAAACCAGTGAGCACGGACTGCTACGCCAGTAGAAGCCCCTCGTGACCCATAGGCCATATGCCCTCCATACCCAAGAAAGACCATAAACTCATCCCTAAACCATAAACCCCAAACCGTCGACAAGAGGTGCAGCAACTGAGAGACGAAATCCGCATCCTGCAGAGCAGAGCTCGGAGGCCAAGCGGTGATGAGGAAGACTCGGACGCCCGACAGATTCAGGAATTTGGGGTTTAACGTTTAGGGTTTGTTCGTGTTTGTTTGTTCCCGGCTTGTTCGTAGGGGCTGTTGTTAGGGCGTTCAGGTGGTAGGTGTTTCGCTGTACGGTGGTGCGGCTTAGATGTGCTGGGATTATGGTTTAGGGTTTAGGGTAGTCCTTTGGGTCTGTGGGGCTCTTTTAATTTAATGTTCTGAAAAGTGGGAGGTTGTGAAGGTTTCAATGTACCACCTAGAGGTCACCTACCTAGAAGTTCGGGCCTGTGAACATCTGTATGTCTTATGGATTCCCTTGATGGTAGAAGCTGGGATCGTTTGGGTTTCTTGCGTTGCAAGACAAGTACGAACGGATGCAGCAGTTGTACTTGTACGCGTGGCCGCAAAAGCTTCGATCTGAAGCACATTAAACCCTAAACCCTACCTTAACCCCACGTGACCTACCTTTTTAGGGACTTATATAAAGAAATCATATTAGGGGGGCCCTAAAAAGGTAGGTTCCGTAGGGTCCAGGTAAACCCTACATGCATGTGCTTGCGGCCCGAGCCTGTGTGAGCAAAAGGCTGAAGATGGTACTGGGGAGGCATTCGGGATTTAACAAGAACCAGAAAGCCCTAAACCCTACGATCTATAGCTGTTTGGGTTCGAGACTTAGCAGGATCTGAGCACCACGTCCTAAAATTTCTCCCTCAGTCCCTGTTGAACCCTCAACCGTATAAGAAAGAGGCTTTAACAACTAGAACAGCTAAATTGGAACTACAACAGGGGATCGTACTGCACATATTTTGGGGTCACCCTAGACCCTAAACGTCCTCATAAGACGCCAAAGAGCTCCCTTTTCACTGGGCTTTGGAGTACCATACTTTCATACTTCTTCCTTTCTAGAAGGAACCATTATGAAATACAAGTTTATACGTTTTTCTGCCTGGTTACTCAAAAGCCCAGTTTCCTTCATATATTGCACATATTACGGTTTGCATAACACTGTTTGTGCCCCTGTGCCCTGGTTACTCAAAAGCCCAGTTCAGGACGAAGCGCCGAAGCATTCGGGCGACAGCAGCGACCTGAACGGTTTTGACTCGACGTCCTTGGACGGAGACGAAACTGGGCTTTGGCGTACCATACTCTAATAATTTTTCTTAAAGCAACCACCGTGTTTAGGATTTAGGGTTTAGGGAAATACAAGTTTATACTTTTTGCTCCCTGGTTACTCGAAAGCCCAGGAAAGGAGGCCAAGAACTGACTCCGATGAAGGGATCGCAACTCGCCTGGTTTATGGGTTTCCGGTCTAGGACCCAGAGTAGGCCCATATTCCCTTTTTGAGGTTCAGGTTACCTTATAAGCCCCTTTAAACCAAATAGGGCACCCTTTTTTTCTAGGCTACTCCTGGGTTTCGGGTTTAAAGGTTCGGGGGTTTGGGGGTTTAGGATTTGGGGGCTGATTGGAGTTTTGAGTTTTGGGGTTTAGGATTTTAGGGGTTTGGTAGTTGAATTATGGATTTAGGAGTTTAGGGATGGCACTGCTGGTAATTAGAAGCGATTACTATCAGCAGCAACAGCAGAAGGAGCAGCAGTTGCAGCAGTAGCAGTGGCAGCGGCAGTGGCACTAGCAGTGGCAGTAGTGAAGCAGCACCCGTAGTAGCAGCAGCAGTAGGAGTGCTCGTGATAGGGGTAGTTGTAGCGGCAGTAGCAGTAGCGGCGGTAGCAGTAGCGGCGGTAGCAGTAGCGGCAGCGTGCTGGGCCACATGTCTGCGCGGCAATCCCACGCAGCAATTCTCAAGCCCTGGGCCGCAAACCTTATAATCTCTGAAAAATCTCAACCTCCAAACCCTAAGCCCTGAACCCTAAACCCGAAACCCTGAACCCTATACCCTAATTACACCCGGCCTCTAAAGCCGATGCTTCAGATGCCTCAAGAAGGCCTTCGATTCGAACTGAAGCCCCTGCACACAACACCCAAGGAGTTCAGCAAGAACGCCTCGATCGCAAAGCCTTGGAAAGATGGGAAGAAGAGGGGCTTCTTGGCCGTTCTGGATAATATATTAACATCAGTAATGCTAACTATATATAATTAAGTACCATCCTTTCCATGAATAAATATGGTGGCCGTTCTTGACAACACTTGATTTTGTGCATTGCTGGTACAGCCCTAACCCGGATCAACCCCTAAACCACCCTAAGCCCTAGCATAGCATCTTGTTGGCTTTAAAGTTAACCCCCGAATCCTAAGCCCGGCGTCGCATCTTCAAGCCCATCTCAGGATTGAGCAAACGCAACACGGTGAAGAGATCGACTTCGGCACTCATGTGGGCTCCGGGATGAGATCGCGTTGACAGTCTCACGAAATGCCTTTTCGGTGTTTTGGGGGATGTGGACTTCAAGCCTTGACGGGTTTAGGGTGAAAGGTTAGAGGGTGGAGAGTAGGGCCTTGTAAGGTTCAGGGCTTGTGCCTTGAACAAGCCTTATAACTACCCTAAACCCTAAACCCAAAGCCCTAAACTGCCTTTCTTAGTCTTCGGGACACTTGGCCAAGGGACTAATACGACGCTATACTTTTGCCTTATAACTAGGGCTAGGAAGGGTTATGGCCTGTTATAGGTGTTGTGGGGGACATCAAGCACCCCTTACTAATCACCGAACACCTTCATACCCTAACTAATTGTTGGGTGTTATGGGGGATTCATATCCTACGGAGTCACGCGAGCCTCGAAGCAAGATGGAGCTTACAGTTTTCCATCAGGATTTGTTTTAGGGCTCAGTGTTGTAGGGTTCTGTAGGGCTTAGCTCTTTTATGTTAAGGGCCTTTCGGGCTAAGGGCATTTAGAGATCAGCCCGGTCTGAGGGTTAAGAGAGAAGCTCGGGGTAGACCTGACCCCGCCAAGGCTTCTAGCCCGTAATTCCCTGTGCTTTCAGAGCTTTACCCTGATCTCCTCACTCCGAGACGGAACCCTAAACCTTGAAACGCAATCCCTCAGCGATTACAAACTTCCGTCGGGCCTTAGAAAAGCCTAATAAAGCAGACTTAATAATTAGAACAGGGTGTTGGGGCCCATTTTACTATAATTATCATAAGGAACCCTCCAGAACAGTATTGGTACTTATTAAGGCCCCTTATGTTAAATCCCAGTCCCAAAAGCATCCTGACTTCATCCCCGTTGGAGGTGGGATGGCAACTTTCGCCACTGGCTGAAGGGCTGTATCAAGACCGAGCTGCGCAGGGTTTGTGCTTGAGGGTTAGGCGTTTTTGCATTTAGAGGGTCTAGGGTTTGGGGTGTTGGGCTTTAGGGGTATAGGGTTTCGGAGTGTCAACCTAGACCACACTCCAAAGCCCCATTTGCTTCAACAAGGCTGCAGCACAGGTTGAAGGTTGTAAGGCCAGGGACGCGAAGGTCGGCTTCTAGAATCTCTAGGGCACGGAGAAATGTTACGGCCCTAGCCCGGGATGCTGGTGTTTTATTAGAGGTCATAAAGCTTATCAACCCTGTAGCCACAAATCCCACGACCCTCAACCTCCACACGTCAAAGCCGCAGTAAGAACCCAGAGCCGTAAACCCTACTGTTGATGATATAAATCCTGCATTACCTTCAGGACCCTAAACTACGGGAATTATGGTTTATTCCTTATTATGGGTAATGCAGGATTCATATAATCAACCGTAGGACCCTAGAAGCCCTTCAAGCCATCTGAGCTTGGACAAACCTGGCTTGTCAGCGCTTGGGTTGTGGACTACAATGAACATGATAAGACCCTGAAGTCACAAGTTCGAGAGTTTCGGGCTTAAGGCCTACTGGCAAACTTAGTCAGATGGGCTCTTCGATCTGTTAACACTTCCCTTCACAACATTCATGGTTTGGTTCGGAGCCTTTTCGTGAACTCAACATAGGGGCCTCAATTATTAGTTACAAGTACTACTATTTGGGTGGGATCCTCATTATGAGTATGCAGTATAATGGGCCCCAAGACCCGATTACTCTAGTCATCAAGGCCCCTGTAGAGGGCAGGGTTTGGAGTCCAAGGGGGTTCGAATTGCGGCTGAGATTTGCATTGTGGTGTTGAGGGTGTCTGTCTCAGGGTTCTGAGAGAACCCTTATAGAGACCGTTGACAGAACCGGTAACTTGAAGGAGCGCTTAACCCCAAACCCTAACCCCGAACCCCAAGAAGGTGTTGCACGACCGAATAAGCGCGCAAACGGGCAGACGTCGACGTGACGACCCGAGCCCTGAGCCATCCAAGAGCAGACTTCAGGGTTTGGGGTTTAGACTTTAGGCTTTAGGTTCTAGAATTCTAGTTTTTAGGGTTGAGTATTCACCCTAAACCCTAAACCCTATACCCTAAACCCTATACCCTAAACCTCAGCCCAGTTTAACCCCAGAGACTTTTCGAGCCCAGAATTTTTCCGAAGTTCTCCACAGGAAACCGGTCGTCGACTGCACGATGAGCATCCTGATTCTTTGCCCCTTGGGCTTTGTGTTTTCGAGGGTTTAGGGTTTAGGGTGTTTGGGGCTTAGGGATTTAGGGTTTAGGGGTTTAGGGTTTAGGGTTTAGGGTGTTTAGGGCTTAGGGTGCCCCTTGGGTCTAAGCCTCCCAGTGGGCCTTTCTTCCCTTTTTGTAGTCCTGGGTTCCTTACAAAGTTGCCCAATACCAAAAAGGGAGCCCTTTTTATGGGCATCCTAGGGGTTTAGTGTGTAAACATGCTTAGGGTTTCGGGTGTTTAGGGCTTAGGTTTTTTGTGGTTTTTTTCGGGAGTGGGTCTCAGGCTTGGGCTCGAAGCGCAACAGAGGCTGTGCCGGTGCAGCAAACACTCTCCATGCACGGGTGCATAAGCCCGAAGCCGTAGGGTTTAGGGTTTAGGAGTTTAGGGTTCAGGGTTTAGAGTTTAAAAGATCAGACCCCGGGATGCAAGATCACAGGAAATCAAAGCAATGTAAATGTGGTGCCCGAAGCCTGAACCACGAAACCAGACGAAAGTCTTGTGTTTTCCTTCGCATCAAGAAGCACCACTGGCTGATGTGTATTTATATCAGAAATATTAGTAAAGCGCGCTCCTGAACCTGTACTCTAAACCCCATGCCCATGCGTTTCCGCTGCGTGGGGGAAACATTCCTCGTCGTGTTGATTATTCGATGCAGTTTACCAACTGTATAACACGCCAAATGACGGTATCACAGATTGGCAGATGGATTTCAGATCCCGGGGGAGGTAGTGACTTAGTGAAACCTCTTGGGCTAGCACCGGAATTGTGCTCCGGCTCCAAGTTGAGATAGTCCCATGGTCCATAGGGTTTAGTGACTTTGTTGACAAGTTGTGACATGACTCCAAGAACTCGTTTCAAACGACCACGGAAAGCCCTGATGGTGGTCGTAGTTTCCAAAACGCACTCTCTCAGCTCTGAGACCAACACCCTAGGCTCCTTGGGCCATACGCTCCAACTGACTCAGCTTTGTATGCGATAGACTTACTCCTTCTCAAGAAGAGGAGTAATTCACGGAGACTCTTCTAGACTCGCCTTTTCGTATACTGGCTGATCGCAATATATCTTCCAAGACCTACTTACCTTTGGTTGGTAGGGAATGGAAGAATGGTAGTACTAGTAGTTATAATTTATAATTGTACCCCATTCCTCCATTCCCTACTAACCCACGGTAAGCTTAGGGTTTGGGGCTCTAGAGATGTAGCTAGGATTTCAGTATGAGCCTCCCTTCTCCAAAGTCTCCCCGGCGAGAAGGCACCGACACTACACTACAACCTGTTATTATATGGGTAGTTGTCAAAAGGGACCGTATTAAAATGCGGCGCCTAATATTTGGGGTACCCAAAAAGGGACCATAATTTTGACAGCCACCCGCATAGGTCCTGCGCCGTAAACTCTAATCTGAAGCGCTCATAAACCTCGCGCTACGCTCTGAAGCCTAAGCCTCAAAACTCTGACTGGATTGTTGAGTGAAAAAAGGGGCTCAAAAAAGAAAGCCTTTATAGATCCCCTAAACCCTAAACCCTAAACCCTAAACCCTTAAGCCCTGAGCTTGACCTGAAAAGGTAATGCCTTGGTTTTCGCTGTGGAGGCGGCTTTCAGGGGTCAGGGTTTCTACTATTTGCTTAAGAACCCCCAAAAAATAAAAAATATATTCCTTATGGGGGTAATATAGGGATTATTATTTTTATTTTTTGGGGGCTTCTTAAGCAAATAGTAGGTTTAGGGATGAAAGGGGGTTGGGGGTTGGGGGTTGGTTGGGGTTGGGGGTTTTGGGGATTAGGGATTGGGGTTGGGGGTTTCTGTAAGGGTTTAGGGTCAGGGTTTAAAACTTTAGGCGTTTAGGGCCTATAAGGGTTGCTGCTGCTACGATAAAGCTACAGAGACCGGTCATTTAGTTGATATATATATTTATGCAAGCCTACGGCAAGCATGAGAGCAATCAGCAAGTCTTATGGTTCGTTGCCTTCTGTGGCGCAGCCAATATACCCAATTCCTCTAGATTGCTCTTCCAAGGTTTGGGGTTTAGCAGTTCAGGGGTTCAGGCTGAGAATATGTCCAAGTTTTTGGATTCGACCCAACATTAGAACCACCCCCTTGCCCTCCAACCCCCAAAACAGCGAAAGTCAAGAACTGCACTCTGCATTACTAGTTCTGCGTCCGCAACCCTTTGAACCTTATAGCCCAAAGTCTCATGGATCGCTGTTGGTGAAAGCAGCGTCAGCCCTGTCTTCCTTCCATGGAGCAACCTTTTTCGAGGGCCGAGTTCTACAGCTGTGCAACCCCGCATGCTCCAGAGAAGTCGTGTAAACAAAGTAGGAAAACCATGTCATGTTGCACACTGCCTGACCTTAGTCAAGCACAGACCTCGGACCCTATTTCATGACCGATGAACATCAGCGGAGGCATGAACGCCGTAAACCCTTAAAGTCGCATTACTGTTCTAAACTACGAAGTGGTATCAGTGTAAATATTGGTATTACCCTTATCAGTATGAAACCATACTTCACCAGTCTTGTTTCAAGTTTTCTGAAAACCCAGAACAATGACAGAGTCGAACCTACCCCGTAGGTCTTAACTCCAAAAATCCTAGACTAGACTACTTGGAGCTAAGAACCTTCATTGAAATCATGTCCCGAAAACCCAACATAAGCTCAAAGTCCTCCGTACCCTTCTGGCCCTAAACTCCACAAGCCTAGACTAAGATGCAACACCCAATATCAGTACCTGCAATGCCGCCATCCCAGCCTAAGTGCGGATTTCTTCAAGCCGAAATCACACAGGCAAAACTAAAACATTGCTTCAAAAGACAAGCAAAAGGGAAACATGCAAAAGGCGCAATATCGAGGATTTGAGCTTGCCGACGCCTCTTGACGAGAATGGTGGCGAGTGTCTTCGTAGCTGACTAGGTATCCGACCTGTCGAACTTCGCAAGCTGAATATAGGGGTTTGTAGAATCCGCCGTGGGCCTTGGTCATTCAAAGCTCTTTGGTTTGAGATCAGGGTTGGTTCCTGTTCGTTTCGATACGGACCGAGCTTTAAGCCCCGAAACCCTGCCCCGGAACCACAAAGCCTGAAAACTAAACTTCAATCCTACCAAGAAAAACACAAGCTAAATCCGAAATGCTGGACGGATACGCAGAGAAAGAGATCCCTGCTCTTCGTCTGGTCTGCTCTTGGGGGGCAGCGAGTTTTCGCGCAGGGGCATTTCAGTTTAGAGGTCCCAAAAGTTTCAGAATCCGCTTTCGGGTTTCCGGCTCGAGGTTTCGGCCCTTGTCAGGCAAAGACGAAGGCTTTGGGGAGGCTTAGGACCTTTCAGGGCTGGGGTTTCGCAAGATAATATAGGGGCCGAAATAAGTTCCTAGACTATTTGGGGGGCTCCTTATTATATAGGATTGTCGTATGATGGGCCCAAAACCCTATTCTCGTTATTAAATTAAGGCCTATATACTAGTAAGGGTTTCCGCAAGTTGCCTTCTATGTAAAGTTGGTTTTCCTCAACGTCGTGTACTCTGCAGTACAGCGTCAAGCAGAGAATCAGGAAGTAGTGTAAGATTGGGGCCTGAGGAGTCACTACGATACCTTAGGGTTTCTTACGTTAGTTATCATGCTGTAATGCACCCCCAAAACCCTGTCCTAATCATTGTTGTGATTGTTCAGCTGCGTCGAGTTCCCCAAAAGGGTTGGCCGATTGAAGCATGTTGCAGCGTAGGCTCGATACTCGTTCACAGCAGTGTACGCCGGGGCGTTGTTTTCGGGCTCAGGCTATCAGGTCCTGGTCAGAAGCCGTGGGCCATGTCCGAACCCAACTGTCCTGCCCTGTTTCAAACCTCACCCCAAAGTATAAACATGCAAGACGTGCATAAAGCCTCTATAAGAGCGCCATCTAAACCCTTAAAAGCCCAGCCAGCTGAATCTTCAAAGTCAAACGAAACCCTACACGAGCTTAAAAGCCTTCGGCGCCCTCAGCTCCTAAGGACCTGAATCTGACGACGAACGGCCGAGCTACCTGGCTCGGAGTTCAGGACATCTTCACAGTCTTGGCCGCTCGGCTATAGGGCTTCGGCCTTACCTGACATACTGTTCCTTCATATGGGTGGTTGTCAAAATTATGGTCCCTTGCTGGGTCCCTATGATAATACGGCACCTAGTATCTAGGGTACCCCAAAAGGGACCTTAAGTTTGACAACTACCCATACAATATATTGCACACATTACGGTTTGGATAACACTGTTTATGCCCCTGTGCCCGTGGGATGAGCACGACTAGTGAACTTTGGTAGTCTGCTGAATTGAGGACACGATCACCACTGTGGCTTTTCTCTCTATCAGCTGTGGTCGCAGCAGGCTGTCGTCGTCATCAGAATCCCAAATGCCCGCGGCGAAACCTACACGTCGCGCCTGAACAATTAGCAGTACATACACTACAACTTTAGTATAAGATGTCCCCAAACCCGATTCTAACTAGTGAGGCCCTCATATTTCGAGGTTTCAGGCTTAGTGACTCAGTGTATTTCTCTACAGTTTAGGGCTTACCGTCTCATTATTGCAAGGCCCCTGTAGTATGTAAGCGCAAGAGATTCGCTTCAAGGAGCTGGCTTTCGGCATCACATTCACCTTGGAGGCAGGGAACTGTCGTGCTCAGAACTCCAAGGGAGTGTTGAACATACTCTGCGGCTTAAATAAGTACCTAAACAGGGCTGAGGGTTCAGGGTTTAGGGGTGCTGTGTGTGAGTTGCGGTTTGGGCCATTCCAGCGTTGCTGAAGTTCTGGGTCGTGCAGGACCTGGGCTGTTTGTGGCAATCGCGGCAGCAGGAACGACAGCATCATTGGGTTCTGTTGCTCTGGACAGCAAAGTCGCATGAGATGCATGTGGCGAGAGAAAGCAAGCCCCCGAACAATGGAATCAATGTGTCGAGTGAGCTGGAATCTTTGCATCCAAGAATTCAGCGACGATACCTGATGACCAATCTCATGGAGGATGGACTGTCCGACAGTTTACCGTTTAGGCCATGTTCGGGCCTGCCCACAAAAACCGGGGCGTTTGCCACCGAATGCACCCCGCCTGTCATACTCGAGAACACTGCTTCATTCAGGCGCGAAGCTTCAACGCCCCGAACCAGAACCCGAAGCCCTACAGACCTCATCCCGGACCTTGACATCTCATCTAACCCTGAAGCCTGGAAATCTCATCCTCGACCCTAAACCGTGAACCCTGGAACGTCACTGTTCTGTGACAGGTGGCTTTGCGTTTGTATGCAGAGGGGTCCTCCTTCTTCAAGGCTCGTCGCGAGAGGCTTAGGGTTTCGCTTTCAGGGTTCAGGGCTTAGGGCTTCTAGAGCCCTGGCAGGTTTACCTGTACTTTCTTTGGTCGCTACACCAAGAATTTAAGCGACAAGCTCTGAACACACAGGCCGTATTTTTGATGTTGTTGAAGTCTTGCACCCCAGGTCGCTGGATTTCTTGGAAAGGGTCTTCGGCATGTCGCTCATACTATTCATGATGGTCATGATACAAGTCTTTACAAGGACACCCTGCTAGACCCTTAACCCCGAATCCTACGCCCCAAAACCCTAGACTTCCTAAACCCCGAAGCCTGAACCCTAAACCTTAACCTTGAGTCGGATTAGGCGACAGTATTATTGCTCTGGGTGGTAGGAGTCGGGGGAGGACGTAGCTCCGATGTAAGAATAGAACATGCTCGGAAGTCCTGGTTCGATGTTAATGATCTCGTCCATAAATGCGCCTTTCGAATGTAGGGTCGTCGAAGCCGGAGGTGCAAACTAGCAAACCTCACATCCCCAGATCGCCCTAAACCCCCGCTCGAAGAAGTTGAGACCTGCATTTACGGGGCAGAAAGCTCCATGAGTCAGCAAGGCTGTTTTGGGTGTACTGACGTTGAGGGTGCGATGTTCGGGATTCGTTTTGCAGGGTTGGTGTCCCAACCCCTGGCCCTAAACCCGAAACCTTAAGCCAAACAAAAGCCGACGTGACTCCAAAGCTTCACGCCGACAAGACATGAGAACCGAAGACAGAGCCCTGAACCCAGCCAGCCCCTTCCCTCGGAGATCCGAAACCGTCACTTCCCCTGAGCTTCAAGCCCTCAGCTTCAATTTCAGCCCCAAAATCCTACATGCCCTAGATCCCACCGCACCTCTGAGCCCCAAGCCTTCCTCTTCAAGCCCTGCAACTTGGAGGTTCAGGGGTAGTTATAAGTGGGGCTACAAGTCCCCTAATTAGGGTTATAAGTATAGTTAACCTATTTATAACCCTGCTTCTAACTACCCATGAACCTCCAAGAAGTCCTGGAAAGGAAGCATGGAACTGGTTGGATGGTATGGTCATCAGTGTTTGGCTGCTCGAGAAGACACCCAGCTGAAAGCTCCAATCCAGGTTTACGGTTTAGGATCCAATGTTTTGCGCTCAGCGAAAGTCGGGCTTCGTAGGGCACGACACACCCTAAACCTGTGCAGCCCCAGACCCTAGGTTAGCTCATCAAGTCGATGCCCAAGCTTCGAGCAAGTCGCCCCTGCGTCTCGTAATAGTCTGCTGATCAAGAAGCTGCCTATTCGCTGATAAATAAAGCTACGGCTTTTGGACGGTTCAGGATTTATAGGGCTTTGGGTTCATAGGTTTCAGGGTGTAGGACCACCTCGAACGCCTGGTGTGCATTTATTTCCGCCACTTCAAGAAGTGCCGCATTTAAAGGCTTACATTGCGGGGCTGACAGACTTTGTCAGTCGCAGGGACAATTCCTGGGGACTCTCTGCTTGACTGTGACTTGCAACTCAACCCGGGTTTGTGTTAGGGCCTTGGAGTTTAGGGGCAATTGCGGATTCAAGAGTCTAGGGTTTAAGGGTTTCGGATTGTTGTTCGTGATCGTTCGCGTGAATTTGGGCAGCTATTTCTTTCGAGGGGCTTCGAGTCGGGTTTCGGGCCACGTAATACTTCCGGCCATCATGGTATGCCAGAACCCAAATGTTGGCATCGTAAGTAATAGGAAACAGAACTCGACACGCCATGGCATAACTCTTTGTTCTTGGCAGTCCCCGGTCTAGGAACGGATTTTGTTTGGGGTTGTATAATACAGAACAATATCAGAAACATGCATTATAACAAGAAAGAATGAAGTATTACCCTAAACCCTAAACCCTAAACCCTAAACCCTAAACCTATTACATTATCTTATGTAATGCTGCGGTGCCTCGGAGAGTTGCCTGGAGTCTTCGTGGTTTTAAGCTGCAGCCCAGAGCTCCTGCTAAAGATCCCGGCCTCAACACTAGACGGGCTCTAAAGGTTGCTATAAGGCACATTATGGGGGTTTTAGTAGACGGGCTTTAATGTTTAAAATAGGGAAACACTGAAAACTCCAAGCTCTAAACCTCTGAGCCTGTAAGCCTCGGAGAACAGCCCAGGCTGGTGACGAATCTGCCTGCGACTCTCTTGCAACCAGTGGCAGCCAGGAGGTCGGAGTTTGCGAAGTTCGGATTTTGGTGTTCGAGAACTGTGTAGGGTTTAGGGTTTAGGAAGGTCGGAGTTTTGAGTCTTGCAGGGCATGTGCTGCACACGTTCTTCACAGGTTCGGCTTGTAGGGTGCAGGGGCTTGGAGGATTCAGGGTAGAATTTTGTCATGACGTGCTTCCGGGCAATTAGGCTAAAGGAGTTCTCAAGCAGAGCCTAAAACCCTAAACCCTAATGGGAGTTCTTCATCATCTGCTTACCTTTGGTTAGTAGGGAATGGAGGAATGGGGTACAATTACAACTGCTATTGCTACCATTCGTCCATTCCCTACTAACCAAAGGTAAGTCTGGAAGCTTTGCAAGCAGGACCATCCCTGAAGGGATCTTTGAAAAGGGAATCCGTCCTGGTAGCTCTCTATCCGGAGACCCTGAACAAACCCATAAACATAGGGCCTAACACTAAACTCGAAGCACTACAAACCCACCGCAGATACCATGGCAAGCATTCCGGAGTGGGTTTGATTTTTGTCTCCCCGCAACCATCTCTATAGCTGCACGGTGCGATAAAGTCTGAAGCATCTGAATTTTGGAGGGCCCTGCATGTAGCTGGCACTGGTATGTGCAGGTTTTTCTTTGGTTGCTAGCCTTGTTTCGTAACCACTGAAACCCCTGATTCAACTGCAGACCGCAAACCCGAAACAGAAGGTTTGCGGTGTAGGCCTTCCCGAAGATGCAAGCTTCACGCCCGAAGCCCCCATATCCGTAAACCCTGTATAAGGACCTACAGCCTACATCGAGTCGGCGACCCGTCAAACCCTATATCACTGTTTAAACTCTGATACCATAAGCTCCAAATCCCTGCGCCCTAAAACTTCCATTCTAATCCCTATAAACCCTAAACCCAAAAACTCAGACGTAAAAGTCAACTCAACTTAAAAAACCCCGAAACTTCTAGTCTCAAAACCCTAAACCCTGAAACTTCTAATCCCTAAATCCCAGAGCTTCGAGGTTAACAGCCAGATTCTACGCCTGGCTCGTCTCTTTCGGCTTCTTCGGCTCCTACGACTGGTTCGCAGGACAACGTCAGTTGGGTTCAGGGTTTAGGGTTTAGGGGCCTTGCTTCATGTTCAGGGTTTAGGGCTTTAGGGTTTTGGGGCGTTCGGGCTTCAGGGTGTAATTATTCGCGGGCGAGTTCTTGAAACGCTTTAACTTAGCGTTTCAATCCATTCGGGTACTTTAGGGTTGGGGCTTTGAGCTTGAAGGTTGGGGTTGTGGGTTCAAGCTTCCAGGTTCGACCATAAGCTTCAAGGCTATGGTTTGCGGTTCAAGCTTTGGGGTTAGAGATTTGAGGTTCGGTGTGTTAGGTCTACGGGTTGCTATGACACGATCTTCGCAGGTTAAGGCAATCCAGGATGGTCGAGGGGAGTCAAGGGGTTTCTTACCCAAAGGGTCCTAGGTACTGTTATGGGGGATACTTCCCTAAATCATAATAGTAATCCCTAATCTAGAAACCCTACTTTCTACTGAATAGAAGCTTTGGACCCTTCGGGTTAGAGGTTGGAGTGCCTGGTGTTCCATGCGGGCTCCAGAAAGGCGTTCCGCAAGGATTCCAACCAACCCACTGAACGACAGAAGATTCTTGGCAGGATCCAGGAGTTTGACGCACTTTTCTTGATGACGACCGCCATCCGCAGCAGCGTCACGGTGTGGCCTGTCTTACTGGGGGACTTATTGGGGTTGAGGGTTTACCTTAATTGCGAAGGAAGGGCACCCTAGATTGCTCATGCCATGGCCGTGACCGGTTGCAGGTACTTCTGGGGACGAGGTACTCTAATCCCGGTCTCGAGGTTCATTTGGGTTCGTGTTTGCCATGTTCGTATTTCGAGGTGCGAGGCCAGGGTAGCGCAGCAGTGTTTTACGCAATTTGTTCGGAAGATCTGGACCAGGTCTGTAGACTAGCTTCGAAGGCCTCGATGATCAAGAGGATCCCCGCATCTTCCCAAACTGCCCCTCAAAACCCTAACTGATGCAATACTCCCTGGTGCTTAGTAGGGAATGGGGGAATATAGTCGTCCCTGTATAATCCCCAATAATAGTCCCCCATAGCCCATTCCCTACTAAGAACCAGACAGAATAACCAAACCCTAAACCCTAAACCCTGTACCCAGGCTTGGCTGGACGATGGCTTTGCTCTTCATTTGTCAGCTTCTCTTCGCGCTGGTGGTGCCGCATTGCTCTGACACGACAACCTGGGACCTATCTTAACCTACCAAACCCTACATTGTTGTGGGTTCTTATTATAAGCCCGAATATGGTATTTATAGGGACCCTACAAAAAGGTAGGTTCTGGTGGGTTAAGGTAGGGGTCTATGATTCTATTCCCGGAGCACCTTCATCCATAATGCCCGAATCCCTGGAAGTCAATCCGCAGCCATCTCCGAAATCCTGATGTAGGAACCTGATTAAGAAACCCTTGGCCTGTAACCCCAAAATACTAGGATTCATGGAAGGAACCCTAATAAAGGCCCAAGGTTTCTTAATTCAAGGATGTCCATAGTCGGTCTGTCTCGGCAACCGTGGCATGTCATTTGTGCGTTCTGTCTCAACTGTCCTGCTGTAGCTATGTTTTGCTCTGGTGCTGCTTCGTTTTATCTGGTAGAAAAGTAGTGGCAGTCTCTGTACTTCAGAAAAGACAATACTCTTGCTATTCTCACACACATAAACCCTAAGCTTCTAATAATTCGTGATTTGTGATTCCAGAACTGACAGAGGTAATTATACAAGTAGTAAAAGCCATGGATCCCGGTGCCGTGATGTCTGAGAAAACCCGTGTGCGATGCGAAGATGCTTGTCCCTGGGTGCTTGAGTCGGGGACATCGTACAACGAGGAGGGGCCGACGATGAGGCGGAACAGGTTTATTCATGCGCTGGTTTACGGGTCAACTGCGCCATATTTTGCAGAGGGACTGACCCAAGTGCACGCCTGAGTTGTTCTGATTGTTGCAAGGAGTCGACACCCCACACCGCCCCCGAACTTAGCAAAGCTTTGCACGAGGAAAACATCGCAAACTCTTCGCTTCGTTCCTTTGTTGCCAGTGAGTCTATCCTGAATACTGATGGACGAGCACTGTGCCTCTCGATTGCAAGTGCTTGAGTTTTGACCACAAGAGTCCTTACTTGATGCCTTGATTGATGCTGGAAGAGTGTATCCCAGGTTTGCAAATGATCAGTCGGGTATACCCTGGCGGGTTGTTCTATGCTTTGCCACTCGACTCGACATGCTGCGGCATTGTTTGGGCATTGTGAAGGTCAGCATGATTGGTTTTCTCTTTTCCAGGCCAGGAGCAGCGGCATGTGCGGACAAGCTGGTGGTGGCGACTTGTCTCCGTGGTTAAATTGGGCCACGGTGCTGATATTTGTGAGTTGTGCTTATCTTAGGACTTCCTCCGGGATGCAGTGGAGCTTTGCTATGCGATCGGTGTACGATTCGTTATCCACGTGCCCTACAGTGACGGCCCTGCCTTCATGAAGGGAGCTGTGAAGGACCGGTCACGAAAGCTTCAAACCTTACCCTGTGAATTGCCGTCTGCAGGCGACACTCGACCGAGTTGGCTTCGAGAAAGTGGGCTTCGACATGAAGTGTTTCGGTGCCTCTGGGCGGTATCTTGGTCAAATTGCCATGCTCGGGCTTTGCTTGCATCAGTATTCACTATTCGGTGGGTGATACAAATAACTGAGGTTCCCTACGTTATTGCTGGGAGACGACAAGCTGCTGATTAGATCAATGAAAGGACTCTCGAGGCGGTTGCAGCCACTGCGACCCGCTTGCATTGGACTGAATTGGGTCAAGACGGTTCAAGCATTGGGCTTGGTCTTGTGCTTTGTTCTTTGTTCTGAGGTACTCAGAAATGAAGTATCCCAGGGCACAGGAGGAACCTTTTCTGAAGGCAGCGGTCTCCGAGATTACGGGGACTTATGGCTTCGCAGCCACTTGTTTCAACGGTGGCCCTGAGACATCGAATCGAAGCTTTCAGAATTGATTGAACAGATCTAAGCTAAGGTCGTCGACACCGTGACATTGCGGCACAGGCGAAACCTGTTCACCTGCGACATCGGTGCCGCCTTGGATGCCATCGCCAAGAAGCTTGCTGACCAGGCCCGCGGGTTTTGCATTGACAATGCAAGCCGAAGGCAGGGTGTGATCATAGGTATCCTTGTTTTTTTTTTCTGCCGAGGACTTGGATGAGTGGTTTACCAATCTCCAGGAGCCTGCCATTTGCCTCCCCAAGAAGAAAAGACGCATCGTGGAGGATTTCAGTTTTGAGGCCAGTTTCTTCTGGTTCAGGGTTTTGATTGTTCACTCAGAAGCAACAGCCCAATCCTGTCCAGGCAGATGAGTTTTTTGTGACACGCCCGGTGCCTACTCCTCCACCAGTGGCATAGCTGCAGAAAGAATGGATTGGAAGACTTCAGTCAGGAGGTATGCATTCGTTGGCTGATGACATGCCAGTTGGGGGGTTCTATCGCTGCAACATTTCCTGCAGCAGCCAGGGGTTCGCAATCCTGGGCGCCTGAACTGCGACTCTTGCCTGGACTTGATCGAGTAATGCTTGTTTGTTTTGGAATTGGGGTGTGCAATGCAAGGGTACCTGTCTTTCTTAATCCTTGGCTGGGTCCCTGTTCCAATACCTAACTAATAACTAATGTATTTTTAACCCAGACCCTAATATGGCTGTAACTAATTGGTCGCTTGGCAGAACACTATACAACTGCCTAGGGCCTCCTATAACTCTGTCTGTGGCTGTAGCAGGTTTTTCTTTCATAGTTTGACTCCTAGTCATTATTATGCTATTATTAGTATTTAGCCCAGTCGTAATCGCGGTCGCCGCAGCAGTCGTCGTCGCCATCATAGTAGTACCGGTAGTCGTGGTCGTAGTCGTCGTCGTTGTACTAGTACTAGTAGGTAGCCGCAGCAGGCAGCAGTAGCACTAGAAGTAGCAGTGCAAACAGTGCCAGTGCCAGTACCAGTACCAGTAGTACCAGTTGGAGCAGGTGTAGGAGTAGGAGCAGCAGCAGCAGCAGCAGCAGCAGCAGCAGCAGCAGCAGCAGCAGTAGTAGTAGTAGTAGTAGTAGTAGTAGTAGTAGTAGTGGTAGTAGTTATAGTAGTAGGAGCAGGAGAAGGACTAGCAGTAGCAGTAGTAGCAGCAGTAGCAGTCGTAGTAGTAGTAGTAGTAGTAGTAGTAGTAGTAGTAGTAGTAGTAGTAGTAGTAGTAGTAGTAGTAGTAGTAGTAGTGATAGCAGCATAGTAGAAGTAGTGGAAGTACTAATTGTAGTAGTATTAGTCGTAGTGATAGGTAGGTAGTAGTAGTCGCCGTCGTCGTCGTAGCGACACGACTACCACTACCATTATTACTGACTACTACTACTACTACTACTACTACTACTACTACTACTACTACTACTACTACTACTACTACTACTACTACTACTACTACTACTACTATTACTACTGCTACTACTGCTGTTACTTGTACTATTACGACTACTACAGACTATGCGAACGGACTGCGATGCCTTGTCAGGTTCTAAGGTGTCACTATAAGAGCTGTGAGCAAGACCGTGTAAAGTGCAAGAGAAGGGGGCACGCTACGCGTCCCTCGACTCTAAGGGGGCACGCTACGCGTCCCTCATCTTTACCTTTCTATGTGACCGCCCACGCAACGTTTGGCTCAAGTCAATGCCCATAGCTAAGTGCTATAAGTGTCTTCTATCCTGAGCAATCAGAGCTATCCCGTTGCACAGACGAACCGCCGCCGGCAGTGAGTGCAAAAGGAACGGCCGCCGGTTCTGCCTGCATAGGATTGCACGTGTGGAAGTGTAAGAGAGACAGGGTCCAGTCTGTGGAGAGTGCAAGCCAGCCACACCTACATTCATTACAGCTCTGGTGGGGAGAGCAGCAACCTAGTCGAGATCAATCCCCCACGCAGGTTATCAGCCGTACGCGGCTCTGCCTTTCTACAGCAACGACTACTTGATCTACTACGACCACAATGAACTCGGGATCAAGCCAAGATACGACAATGACTTTCGGTGCCGATGTGGCAGCGCCAGCCGTTGGTGAATCAACAGCTGATGACACAGTGGTGCAATCCGTTGATAGCTCCACGGAAGATGACAAAGGTCAATCTTCTGCGCTTGCCATTGCAAAGGCAGTTCCCAAGGTGAAAGCAAAGAGTCTACCAAGAGCATCTACGCCTTCGCGTCCGACATCCACAGGTTCGAGGACGGGCAAGGCTCCCGAACGACGAGCCGAAGCGTCTGGTTTTCAGGCACCTCGGACTACGTCCAGGGCCAAGGACAAAGGAGTGAAGACCTTGGAAAAGAAGTCAAGACCATCATCTTCGAGAAGCTCTTCAGCACGATCGAGGACTTCGGCTACTCGTGGGCGTGACAAATCCATGACTTGGAATCGGATGGTTACCAATCAACCACGTGATGCTGACGATCTGGATATGACTCTGGACACTATCCCAGCACGTGGTGATGCATCATCGGTGACCACGCCAGCCATAGCCGATGGTCCGAATGCCTATCAGGAACTGACGATTTCGCAACAGCTCGAAGCATCTAACCTTGCGCAGCAGATGTACTATCGCAGTCAGATGCAAGAATACGAAGGAGTTGTTCAGACCCTGATGGACAAGATCAAGGAGATGCAACAAGAAGATGAAGGATCTGGAATTCGCATTGAAGAATTGGAACGACAACGTGACCATGCATGCTTAGCCATGAGGCACATCAACAATGTCAATCAGGAGATGAAGCGAGACTATGAAACAGCTTTGTTTCGCATGGATGAACAGAACTCTGCTCAACAACGTCAAGCACATGCCGTTGCCGAGGAGTTAGCTCAACAGCTACACGTGTTCCGCACGGAGGCAGCCACTAACTTTGTGCAGTTGGAGGCAAGAGCGCAAGGCGATGGTGAGCTTATGGCACGTGAGTATGAGCGTCTGACTCATGAACTTCATGAACATGCCAGAGAGAACTTGGTCCTCCGGTCAAACACAGCAAGTTCGGAACAAGCCTTACAAGCAATGCAGGAACGATTCCACTTGGTCAAGAACCAGGAGTTGCGGGCCGTGAACGAGATCCAAGGGCTAGCTGGAAACAGCGCAGCCATTGATCAAGAACGATTTCGGCTTCGCGAACGTCTTGGCGAAGAAGAAGAGTACCGCAAAATGGCTGTGAAGAGGATGCAAGATGCAGAGGACCGACTTCATCAGAATGAAGATCATGCAAGGCGTGCATTGCCTACCTTGCACGACGAGCTGAGTGAACTCAGGAAAACGCTCAAAGCACAAGAAGATCTTCAAGCGAGGACACGCAGCGAATTGGAGGCAGCGCGAAACTCCAATTATGGAGGAGCGACACGGCCTTCAAGCATGCCCATGTCTTCGAGGACTACTGAGTCTGGCTGGGAGCACGTAGGAAAGGAAGTAGTGCCTGCATTTTCCGTAGGAGGTGAGGTACGATCCCCTGAAATACGGTCCCCAAGTCAAGTTAGTCCAGTCGCCAAAGAGAAGTTCGCATTCTCGGAATCGGACAAGGACAAGAACCTTGTGATGGATGGAATTCCATTCACCGATGGAAACTTCTTCACTGGCCGCAATTCAATGCCAATCGTGGCGGATGCAATGCCCGAGCACTACGTGCCAGGTATTAGCAGCCCAGCACTTGCGCGTTCCACGCCTAGTGCAGCCACTTTGTTCGGCATACCAAGCGGATTTCATGGGAAAAGTGATGCGGCAGCCGTGCGTGATCGACAGCTACGCGAACTCTTGGAGAATCGCGGGATGTTGGGATCGAAGTCCACAGCATCTGCCAGCTCCTCAAGACCTGTTGGTGTCGACGGTATCACCGCATCTACGAAGGGCAACGACCTCATCGGTCCCCCTATTGCCTATGACGATTCCATTCATGAAGCAAGGAGACGTCAGATCGAGAAAGAGGTCGCGGAACGGTACGAGGAGAAGATTGCCGATCTGCGAAGCGAAGTACTCAAGGCCCAGAAAGCCGAACAACGTCTCAGAGCTGATCGTGATGAGTGGAAGTTATTCGCTGAAACGATTCAGGAGGATAATGGAGACGATGACGGTGACGAGGCTGGCGACGAGAACGAAGATGGAGAGCACGATGAAGGAACCGGCACGGGGTATGACCCTCCTGACCCGCCTGATGATGATGATGATAAGAAGAAAAGCGGTGGAGGCAAACCTGAATCGGATCCTGGATCTCATGCGCGTGATCCTGATGGAGACGCAGATCCTGAAGTCACGGAAGTGAGAATTTCTAGGAGGGAGGCCGACAAAGTGACCGTACCTCCATGGCCTACTCTCACTCACCTCAACAACTGGCGATCCGTATGCACGGCGAATGTCTTAGGAGCATCAGCCGATCCAAATCATGAGGACTGGATGTTATGGCTGGCACCAGCGTTCAACCCATTCCCTGACGTCGAAGCATTGAACGATTCAGGACACAAGAAGTTTAAGAGCGTAGACGTCAAATTGGGGATCGCAATGGTCGCAATGCTACGTGCTGGTGGTGACAAATCTGCTGACCTGTACTTGGAGGTGAACCGGAAGGCCAACGATTACATCAGCAGGCCCGAAGGGAAGATCATCAAAGGACGACAAATCATTGCGATGATGTATGAAAGCTTTCGAACGCATGATCGTCTCGACATGATCATCACTCTCGAGTATCTGGTGAAGCTCCAGTACCAAGGCGACAACAAGCTTCATACGTTCAAGCAGACGTGGTTGGAAGTTCTGGGACGGATGAGGCCAGAAGACATACCATCCAAAACAGCTCTCCGTGATTGCTTGTACAGCAAGATCAAGGACTCGCCCGCAATGAAGATGGAGTTGGGCATGCACTACGAACACTTGCCCTACAATCATGAAGACCGATCGTACGACAATTTGATGAAGATCATTGACCGTACCATCATGCGGAGACGAGAACAATCAAATCTCACTCAGACCCAAATTGGCTTGCGCCAGATGCTTGAGGGCAAGGATTTGCTTGCTGCACCGGCCAAGGTACCTGAGAAACCAACGCCTAACGCAGCTCCATCCGCAAAGGTCAAGGCTTCGCCGACCAAGCCGGATAAGGCTACACCTGTACTACCTCAAAGCAAAGCGAAGAGTCATGCGAAAACCAAGCCAAAACCCAAGAAGAAGACGAGGAGTGAGTCAGCGGACAACAGAGGCGACAAGAGCAAGAAGCAAATCCGCTGCAAGTTCCATTTCACAGATGCAGGGTGTCGAAATGGTGACAAGTGCCCATTTAGTCACTCGAAGAAGACTCCAGAGCGACCCTTTACGCCGAGGACGAGAACTCCAAGTCCATCTGGAGGAGGAGGAAACAGGATATGCTACTCGTTCAAGAACACAGGCTCGTGCTCAAGAGAGAATTGTCCTTTCAAGCATGAGGCAGCAGCTACCCCAGCTCCGGAACCAAAGGCAAAAGCTAAAGCCAAATCCGAAGCGAAGGCAGCTCCAGCGAAGCCGAATGCCAAGGCCAAGGCGCTCCCTGCGGCACCCGCCATTAGATTGTGCCGAAGGTGGAATCCATCAGCTCCGGCGATATGGAAGCGATCTTCAAGACAAGATGAGGAGGAGTCAGATTGTCCATCCGTTGACAGCGACACTGATTCGGATTGTTCAACAGACGACGAATCCTCGGGACCGACTACGTCGACCCGAAAAGGGATCAAGCGTAATGTGACATTCGCCGATGACGTGAAGTTCATTTCTTCGTGTCCTAGAAGATCGAAGAAGGACAAAGAGCGGAAGGTGAAGTACGTCGACATGGAAGCGCTTGTCAACGATGAGGATCGCGCCGTGAATTTGGAATTCGCCAAGCACAAAGCGAGATTGAGGGCACAGATTATGAGAGACATGGTTGACGACGATGATGATCAATGTGGAGATCGAGTTTCATTCGTGCGAATCCCAGGAACGTCTCGGGTGGAGGAAGTCTCCTTCTACGACGGTGAGGATTCCATCGTTGAGCGTGAACTCGATGCTGCGCACAGCAAGCGGATCATCAATCAAGGTGTATGCAAATGCATGGTTCAACCAGTCATCCTCAAGAAGAAGATCAAGTTTCTCATGGACACTGGGTGTGGCCACGACCTCATATCTCAGAAGAAGATCGAGAAGCATAGTCTCGAGACACTCGTGACTCCAGAGCCCATATCATTTCAGACAGCAAATGGAATCACCGATACCGATCTTGTGTCGAATTTCCAGACTGAGTCGTTCGAGGAACCGATCAACGCTTACGTGTTGGACGACACACCATCGGTGCTTTCCATTGGCAAGAGATGTATGAACTTCAACTACGGGTTTGTGTGGCCACCCGGAAGGGAACCATTCATGATCAACCCGCAGGGCAAGAGGATATCTCTGTTCGTGAACGGTGACATCCCGTACATTCGTGCCGGGAGTTCCAAGTCACTTGTTCATGATGATCCGGAGGCCAAAGCGATCACCGAAATCTTCAAGAGTGTGCTAACCGCAGGTGACGTTGACGTCAGTGTCGCAGCTGCCGCTGAAGCTGCACCAAGCGAGGTTGAAGCAGAAGAAGAAGGTGACGATCATGAACGCCTCCTGATCCTGAACCCCAAGAACCTCCTATAGAAGAAGTGCCAGAGTCCGAGGCCGGACGACCTCCGGACGACGACGAAGGAAAAGGAGTGGGTGAAATTCCATTGGATGGTGACGATGAGGTGATCATTGATGTGGAAGGCGACGGTGCGCCGAGCCGCAAGGCCAGAGTCGGAACACTGAAAGCCGAAGCCAAAACGTTGGCACATCTGTGTACTCATCGCTACCGCAATCCATATTGCGAATCGTGCATACGCGCGAAGATGAAGCACTTGCGGACACAACGAGGTGCGTTTCAACGTGTGATCAAACACTGGGGAGATCTTGTGACGTTCGACTTCCTCGATATGCGCAAGGCCGCCGAAGCAGGTATCGGGCTCGATGATGGAGCACGTGAAGTTCTAGTCATCAGAGATATCGCCACCAAAATGATCGCAGCGATTCCCACGGCCTCAAGGAGCACTGACGAGGTCGTCATGGCCATCAGACGCCTAATGGGAAGACGCAAGATTCATATGGCGTATAGTGATGAAGCACCAGAGTTCGACTCAGCTATGGCGCAATTGAAGATCGTGATAGATCATTCCCTTCCAGGGAAACCCAGTAACAATTCACTCGCTGAACGATCAAATCAAGAAGTGATCAACACGGTCGCAGCATCTATGCTACATGCCGGATTACCCGCCCAATACTGGTCGTTTGCGCTGAACTGCGTGATGCAGAACCTCAACATCGAAGATGTGGAGGGCGACGGTGATTCAGCATGGAAACGTATGACTGGAAAGGACTTCGAGGGAAAAGCCATACCCTTTGGGGCCAAAGTCTTCTTCAAGCCTACGGATACAAGGCCGAAGACATATGGCAACAAGTTCGATCCAAAGGGGATCCCAGGCATTTTCGCCGGATACATCATCACTGCTGGTCAAGGATGGTCCAAGAAGTATCGCGTGTGGGACATGAAGGAATTTGCCAATGCGAACTTGTCAATGGACGCATCTGTTCCCAGGAAGTTGATGAGACCGTACGAGACAGAAGTTATCTACTTCCCAGAGGAGATAACGTTTCCCCTGAAAGCCGAGTACGAGAGGATGAACTCAACCATTGAGGGACTGAGGGACAACGTTGACCTTGCTGGCAAGGAGATAAAAGACGTCGATGACGGGGATGACGGTCCGCCTGGAGGAAATGGTGGCAACGGGGATGATGATGATCAAGATGGTCTTCTTCCTCCACCGGATCCCGGAGAAGATCCCGACTTACAGGACATAGATCCATCTGACATAGAGACGGAGCCGTCTGGCGAAGTCTTCAAGTCAGCAGAACATGAAGCTATTGATGCTATAGGAGACAAAAGACTCGAAGAACTAGACGAAGAACTAGGTCTACGTGCAGCACCGCCTCCTTCTGAACCAAAGGTCACTGGAAAAGATCGACGATCGCCCCGCGAAGTCGGTCCAACCGGTAGACTCATCCCCGAAGGAGACATCGAAGAACCTGGAGAGATTATCAAGATCTTGAAAGAAAAGAAGTTGGCTCCCGAGGAGATTGAACATTGGAGTACGGGGAAGAAAGGGGACGGCATTGTATATCTCACCGACGATGGTGAAGCCTGCAAGATCGACAAAAGGGGAGTTCCGTACAAGATCCGAAGTGATGGTCGACGAACACTTCCTACACGGCGACCTATCCATTCCTATTCTCCGGAAGCATGGAAGAAAATGAGTGAAGCGGAGAAGAAGGCAGCGTACAAGAAGGAAAAACGAGACAAAGCTCGAGTTGCCAAGAAAGACCGGAAGAAGGCTGTGATAGGGAAGAAGATAGTCACCAAGATTTTGGACAACATGATCTTTCCCAAGATTGTTCCATGTGAAGAAATCGATCTGCAACTCAACGTGTCCATTGATGACGACGATGGATGGTCTTGGGCACAATCCTATGTGGATCAATACACACAAGAACAATTCTTGGCGGACGTCGTGCCGGCTGTTCCGGCACACATGGTCATGGATGACAACTGGATTCCGTCTATGCCGTGTACGACTTCTCACAGAAACGTACATCGGGAAAAGAATCAGGCAGGAGGATCATGCTTCAATGCCATGGTCACTCGACCCGTCACACGCAAGGAGATGGTCAACAACCCCAAGGCCATGGAAGCTTTCATGAAAGAATGGAAGGGATTGTGGGACCAAGAGGTGTTTGATTTCTCAACTACGCGTGAATATGACGACGTCGTCGCTGAGGCAAAGAAGAAAGGTGAGAAAGTACATATGGCGCGAGTACATGGACTGATATACGAGAAGAACTATCAGCTCAAAGAGGACGATCCTGCCAGGAAGTTCAAAGGGCGAGGTGTACTACTCGGTGATCAGGTCAAAGACCAGAACATGGAAGCCGCATTGTTTCAGGATTTGGGGAATTCCCCGGCTACGTTTGACGCCTCACGGTGGGCAGATTATTACGGATGCCTTCCTGGCAACGATGTCCAGATGGCGGATGCTATCCAAGCATACATTCAGGCGAGACTATCGGGAACTCCGTGTTGGGTTGAACTGCCTGATGAAGCCTGGCATCCATCTGCGAAACGGCATAAATTCCGCAGACCTGTGTGTCGCCTGATCAAAGCTCTATATGGACATCCTGACGCAGGAACCATGTGGGAACAACATTGCCACACCGCGGTACAGAAAGTAGGATTCAAGCCGATTGGCGACGAATGGCCATCACTGTATTTCCACCCGCAAATGAAGCTCTTACTTGTCATCTACGTGGATGATCTCAAGATGGCAGGACCCAAAGAGAATCTGCCCAAGGGCTGGGACATGCTGCGCCAAGAACTCCGATTGGAAGAAGAAACGCCACTGGGTTTGTATCTGGGTTGTCGCATCTCCAAGGGCGAGGCAACGTTGCATGACAAAACGAAGGTGCAGACCGTTACCTACGACATGGAGACGTACCTGGACATGACAGTCAAGAAGTACTGCGACGTGACTGGGTTCGATCCGACAAAATTCAAGACGGTACCATCGCCGAGTCCGGCTGAGGAGACTAAGAATCACCCAGCTCGCGCTCCGGCACAGTCAGGTAAAAGCCATCGATGCACGTGGTGTGGACACACCATGCCTGTTGATAAGGACGGTCGGCTTGTTCCGCCTCCACCTATTCCCAAGGCGCCAGAGGAAGAGGAGATCAACGAGGCTAATCGCGGCGCACTTGCTCCGCAGGCAGCAAGCATTCTCATGAAATTGCTTTATGCCGCGCGCATTTGCCGCTTTGATCTTCTGCGCAGTATCAACAATCTCGCACGCAAGATCACGAAATGGACCAAGAAGGAGGATGCTCTTCTTCATCATCTCATGGCCTATGTGCACCAGTCCAAACATCACATGATGATTGGATGGGTCGGGAACTCCTTGGAGGACTCGTCCATCGGGCTGTTTGCAGATGCGGACTATGCAGGTTGTGGAGAAAGTTTGAAATCTACCTCCGGTGCTCATTTGCACATTCAAGGTTCTCATACAAGATTTCCCTTGGCGGGACTTAGCAAAAGGCAGGGGTGCTTGAGTCATTCCACACCTGAGGCCGAGATTGTCGCGGCCGACTTTGCCATGTCACGTCTTGGATTGCCTGCTATCACGTTGTGGCAGCAGCTTGGGGGGCAAGACCCCAACTTCGTCTTCTACGACGACAACCAGACCATGATCGGGGTGATTCGCACGGGCAAGAATCCGACTATGCGTCACTTGGAACGTACCCACGGCATCTGCATTGGTTGGATGCATTCTATCTTTCAGGAAGGTTACGTTTCTCTTGCCTATGAGGTCACTGCCAAGATGTCCGCGGACATACACACCAAGTCGTTCAAGGATTCTGTGTCCTGGACACATGCGTGTCAGCTCATCAACATTTTTCCGCCGGCTCTCATTGGCTCCCAAGAGATTATGGATCTGATGCGCCCTACTCATACCCAAAGTACGGATGAGAAGGGGCAACAGCATTACTCGTTCAAGAGCGAGGTGCCTTGTTTTCCTTACACGCAGACGCCGATCCTCCCTCAGGTGTTGTATCGCGCTGGATTGTCGAGTAAGGAAGGCTTGCAAGAACATGACAGTGTGGACCCCATCCTGGTTGTCAAGTTCCCGCGCATGTTGCGGGGGCCGCCTTCCGCGTTGCCGCCTGGTCGTTACCTTCGGTCGACTTGGATTCTTCGCGAAGGGCAGTGGCACCAGATGGAGGATCGTGCTGCTATCCTTGATCAACCGGGCAAGTTCGACCGCTATGTGGAACGTGCTGTGTTTCAGTACCATCCGGTTCGGGGGCATTTGCGCCCCGCAGCTATCGCGGACGTCCTTGCGCCGCCGTTTTTGCCTCCTCCTGAACCGCCTTTGGGACAGTCTTATGTGCGCGCCCTGCCCGCCAAATGGCGAGCGGTGGTTGTCACACTGGCGCGTGCCATCCATGGGGGGTACCAGGGCTTTACATTGCCTCTTTGTTTCAACGGCCAGTCCAAAAGTCAAGCCTCTCAATTCGGTTATGACCAATGGTCGTCAGTGTACGAGGATGTATGGCATGATGCGGCTGAACAGAAAAGGGAATATCAAGGATATAATGGAGCAATTGTGCCTCACGTGGTCAATTTCGCCGAAAGCAAACCCAAGGAGGGCCTGGTGATCCAATTCCTCGACCACGATGGAGGGTTGGTCCATACCTACAAGAATCCTTACAGCCGGTGGAAGTACCGTATCACTATCAAAGATGCTCCAAAAGCAGTGACGGTGTGGACATTGGTAGGGGTCGATGAGGAGAACTGGTGGAATGAGTATGCTCCAGGCAAGGATTGCATTGCACAGCATGCTCCCGATTCTCACTATGACCCTGGGCTGCAAGTAAATGTTCTGAGTATGGGGCGAGAAGTTGACGACGCCATGTGCGCCTACCTCTTCGATGTGGTGGAAGCAAGGAAAATCAACCCTAACTCCGTGATCTTCATTGGTGCAGGGGTGTTAGGCAAGAATTCGTGGCTGAGTCGGAAAATCGCTGACAACCCTGAAAGGGCCAAATTGCGGACAGACTACCCATGGGGGGAGGTCGTCCAAAGAATTGCGCGCAGAGCGGCATCATGGGGGTTCCAAATCATCATCGAAGTACCTCCTCGAGTACCAGTCCAGGAAACCAAGCAGTACAAGGGACTTCAGGAAGATGCCATGTGGAAGAGCATCAAGATCCAAGGATGCACTCACGGGCAACGTTATACCTTTCGGGATCCTGTATCTCCCGGAACCGCCGTCGAGCTCGGCTACTGCAAGGATGAATGGGAGTACATTGCCGCAAACGTCGCGTTGCATCCTAAGTCGTCTGACGTGTGCTCGTCCAAACATTTGCACATGACCGATTCGGACGCTAAGGATCGATCTGATAAATGCGAGTTGACTAGCCAAATCTCCAGGAGATTGCTTAAAGCCTTGAAATTTCAGGCAACGGGCGATGGGAGATTGGTAGCCATGCCGTCGAAGGCTGGTGGACGAAAGCCTGACCGCATGATCGTTGACCTATGTGGCTTAGGCAATGGCTACGCCGTGCCTAAGTCCACTAAGGGATGCGCTCGCATAACGTGCAAGGAGCTGATTGGCTCTAAGGCCGATGAGGACAGCCTCATCGGTGCAATGAAGGATGCGTGCCGGAATGACCTGCGCACACCTGTGCTATTCGTGGCATCGCTTTTGCGATCAGGTGCTGGTCCTGGAAGTAGTGAAGGGGCTTGCGTGGGGGGTGAGAAACGTTCCGGTGGGAAGTACAAGGTTTTCAGAAGTGTCTTGAAATCTCTCAAACGCCTGCTGAAGAAGTGTGCGGAATTTTCCGACGTCTATTTTTCGCTTGACATGCCTTCTTCATGTTCATGTTGGTCTTGGCCGGAGTTGCATGCTCTTGTTTCAAGTGGCAAGGTGACGAAGGTTAAGATTGATGACCATGTTGGTGCTGGTGGCGATGGTGGTGGACGCAGGATCGTGTTCTCTAACATGCCTGAAGCGGAACGTTTGATGGTGAGACTGGATGATTGCTTGGACCATGAATCGAAGAGCAGTTTGTTGCAGCGCATTGATGTTTCATGGCGGTCGATTGCGAGGAATGTTCGCAGCCTTGTTCGAGCTCATGTCAGTGTCAGTCACGATGCACATGAATCTGAGGACATTGCATGGCAGCAACATCAGTGTGTAGACGCTGATGAAGGGGCTATTAGACAGCCCCAACTAAGGAACAACTAAGGTCTGACCAGACGGATCGGGGAAGGGTGCCTCTTACGGAGAACCCGGAACCGTGAAGTCGAGTAGGGTGTAGGGACTTCTCTCCTACGGAGGAAGGACCGAACCCCGAGCCATGGCTGAAAGCTACAATGCCTACGAGCTGGCCTTCGAAGGAGTGGACCACGAAGAAGTTTTCCCATCTGGTGGGATGCTGCGGACGTTTCTGAAGTTCCACAAGTTCCTGGAGATGTATTCTGGGGATTCGTCGCAGAGCGTTTCGCTCCCGCCAAAGATTACGAAAGACAAAGTGGTCGACAATGATCTCATTCGCACATGGGCAGCTTTCAAAGCACCTCCGTTGGTCTTGCTGTTCACGTGTGCAAATCTGTCGCCAGGAGGGGATCTTTCCATTCGAGTCCGAGAAATCCTCAAGGCTTGCATATTTGCTGCCCCGGAGGAGTACATGGACAAGCCCTATGGGGAGATACTCGCCATGGTCATCAAGTTTGGTGGAGGTCTCAAACACATTGTTGCTGACTACGAAGGGAAGTTCAGTGCCATCACAAGATTTATGGTGGACGAGGAAGTGATCCGCGATGATGCAAAGTTGGCTGTGGTTGAACTGGAACAAGAAAGAAAACAAGTTCGGTTCGACTTGAACACTGCGACCAGGAACATCGTCAGCGCGGACGTGTACTACAATCTCGCCGTTCTCATCAACTCCGTGGAGACGCCCTACCAGACCGTGACAGACACGAGAATTCAACAATGGTATACGGTGAATCAGGACTACTACCACAAGTTGCCCATGTCAGGCAGAGCACCTGACCAATCCGACTTGTTGGGAGAGCCTACGTTATGTAGGGTGTGCAAGCTGATGTACATGTTCGCAAAGCACACTGGGTATGGACTTCGGACCTACAACCAGGAATGCGCAGCGAGCAACGATGGCGCTACGCCAATCAACGTTCACCAGCTGGCTTTGATGATGCGCACATTGCCTCAAGGCATGGGACATCCGCTCGCCTTTGCGATGAACTCACTCCAGGCGTTCAGTGTCTGTCTCCACGTGCTTCATTCCTACGTATCATGGGTTGATCCACAAACTGGACTCCCGCATTACAGATGGTCTAATGACGTGCTCCCTGATTCCGACTACACCACGTATGCTTTCCTCAAGTACCATGTGGATGCAGTATGTGCAGCTCAGGACAAGAACGGTTTCCAATTGCCGGATGCGTTCCGTGGCTACACCTGGAATCAATGCGGAGTTGAATCTGGGTACGTGGTCGACTGCTCTACCAAACGCGCCACATTGGGCATATGGGAAGCGGAATTCCAACAGATGAGGGCACCAAATCCGCTTATGCAAGATGATGGCCTATTTCCGCCCAACCTTCAACGGCATCCTAGCTGGGTATACTCAACGGGGAGAGTTGCGATGCCTACGGCAAGCAACCTCGAACCGGAAGGAATCGTGCACCCTGAGCATGGAAGAACGCCGGAACAATCGCAAGGATCCGCTGCCGGACCTCGAGCCACCCCTAGCCACGGACCAAAGAGGGCAAGGACGGACGAGGCAACGGCATCGGCGTCGTCATCTTCTGCGGCACCTCCTCCACAACAACCGCCTTCGCAACCGGAAGAGGAACCATCGCAACCGACATGGGAGGAAGCTCCAATCCCCGCTGGCGCTCAGGAAAGTTGGTACCATTATGTCAACATCGATGAGAAGGGCTGTCGCTCGATCTTGCTGACGACGACCCGTGATCAAGACGAGTACCCACCTACCATTGATGAGACGCCAAAGTTTGTGGCCAACCACGACGTGGGGACCACACCGATTCAGCATTACGTCAGAAGACTGGTGACCTATTTGGCAAGGATCCGTTCCGTCTCTCAAAGTGATGACAAGGGTCTCAACCTGAAGGTCTACGTGAAGCTGAGTACGAAGGTGTGGTTACGGATGTATTCACGGCTGTACCATGCATTGGCATTGGTGTCATGCGTGCATCTTCCTTCTCCTCCGATGCTTACCTCGGCAGTGATGATCGAGGCAGACAGCGATCTTGTCGACAACGATGAAATTCCGGAAGAAGCAAGGATCAACACCATGAACACGCTGAACGGATTTCGCAATAGTTTGGGTATGGGTGGCAAACCCGATGCCGCGACTATGCGCTCTCAGTGCACAATCCTCGTCCAGGACTTTGACATGGTTGCAAGGACCAGGGGATCAACGCACACGGTGAGAGAGAACCTCGGCATGCATGGATGGAGCGAGGTCTACATTGTGAGCCCGTCGATCACCGCAGGTGCCAACTACAACTTCCAAGTCACAAAAGGATCGTTGGAATCTGTGAATGCGACATTGGATGGCTTAACTGAAGAGCAGCTTGCAACCGTCACATTGCATTACCATCTGTCTCTCCAAGCGATCCTCATCGAGAACATGTCCTTTCCGATGAGTGAGGTTGGAGACGGAGCAGCAATTCGCACTGACTTGCAGCGACAGCTCAAGATCACGTACGTTGACCCTATCATTGCGGCAGGGAAGCGTACCACGCGCCCTCCAATTGTCAACATCAATCACGACTTACGGTTCGTTGGAGCAGCTAGCAATTACCTTCAGCACAAAGCTTCTCTGTTCAACGGTTTCCACGCGCTGGGAATGTACATTGAACTGGAGTTGCGGGCCCGAGCATGCGTGGTGATTCATGGATCTTCGTTTTGGTCAAGAATGTACAGCCAGATGAAACATGCGTCGTCAGGCGTGCATACACTGTCAGCCGAAAAGGTGCCAGCACCGGACAATCGGGTCAGGTTCAAATTGGGCTTCGCTATCTACGAGAAGCAGCTGTTCTGCGAGAAGATGGTATCCACGTGCTTTGTTGAGGCATCGAAAGTTCGCTCATGGGACGAAACTGTCCGAACCGACTCAGTCGCTCACCCGTCGCTTGTCGAGATTTGGGAGGACAAGAGTGAAGTCAAGACGTCCACCAAGATTTCGCAGACATGGTTTACGGGAGAACAGCAGCAACAGATCAGGTCGGGTGCCCAGGGTGACACGGTCGCTGAATCGTCCACAGTCACCTGGCAGGATTTTGACATCGCCATGACCGTTCCCGAAGCCTACTACGACAACAGGCACTACTGGTTCCGGATCGACACCTATGCGACCCCGAACACCGGTTATGTCAAAGGGAGAACGTTCTATTGCCCTGGATGTGAAGCAATGAAGTTGGCTGAGTGCTACGCACAGGCCTTCTTCAAGCCGACCGGAAACGGGTATCCTGGACACTGCATTGGGTGCGCGCATACTTCAGCCTTGAAGATGCAGCATCAAATCGGCTCCTTCAATGACTTGGTCGCGTCCCAGAAGTACACCTTGGCTTGCGCAAAGCACCTTTATGACCTGAGGCTTCAATTTGTGGACCCTCGCATGGACATCAAGGAGTTCCTCAAAGCTTGTGCGGAAGTGGTCTACGAAGACATTGGCAAGACGGTTTCTCACTACGGTGGTCTCCGAATCACAGCCAGTCAGGCCATCGAGTACGCGGCATGGGGAAAGGCCAAACAGTTGGCATGGGACAGGGGATACGATTCCGAAGGCAAGACATGCTACATCTGCTACTACGATGCCGGGAACTGCGCTTATGCTGGTTTCATGAGAATGCTTTTGACTCCGGAAGAGCGCCAAGAATGCTACAGAGGGTCAGCCTTGCCCAAGGAGGAACTCCTGGGTGACACGGTGGAGCTGGCGCTCGGGCTTCTTACAATTGCAATGAGACACCCAAGTCATTTTCCGAATTGGGGTGGCCTTGAGGGAGCAAATGCGTGCGTGAGGGGAATCGAAAGATCATTCTTCCGCTACGCGTCGGCCGAAGCTATCGAGCTGATCACGGTTGACTCCCCACGCAAAAGGACACCGCCCAAGAAGAATGAAGCAGTCGCTGAGATCGTCAACAACATGTCCGCTGACCTCGTGATTGATTTCACAGTGATCGTCGATGGTGATATCTACCCTGTAGAGATTGCGAGAACCGACGAGACACAGGCCGCTGACAACGTCACGGACGATCCAGGGTTCTCCGTTGCTCCACCAATACCTGCACAGGATGTAGATGTGGATGCGCAACCCGAAGAAGAACAAGGTGCAGAAGGCCCTGATCCCAGGCAGGCGATTCGTGAAGGATTTGTCGCACAGCTTCAGGACTATGTGGGAGTGCTCGCTCAAGGCGAAATGTCGGTCGGAAGTGACCGCCTCACGTTCTGTATCGCTTGTGGCAGTGATCTACACACTCTGTCCAATTGCACGGAAAATTCTGCAACCCGGGATCTGGTACTACGAGGCATCCAGATCATCAAGGAAAGCCTTCTTCGATATCCACGTCGAGTACCTCCACAAGAGGCTGAGCCAATGGACGTTGACACCACAGACCATGTGAGTGTTGCATCCTCGGACCGACGACCCAAGGCCAAAGCCCGACCGCGACGCGGAGGCGAAGCCGTACGGGGTGATGTGGTCTTGATCCGTTATGAGAACAAACACAATCTCTGCACGGATGTGGAGAACCGTCGGGGCCTACATGATGCTTGTGGCGTACCACTGCAGGAATTGGGACCAGAGAATAGCCAGCGGGTGGTGGACCTCATTGAGCAGCTTTCGGACCATCGCGACCGACGCCTACCTCAACGAGGAGACCGTCCTAGCTTTGCTTTTGACGATACCACTCAGGGCTACACCAATGCAGGCTATGAATGCATCGGCGGCGGAAGGCCAATCCGATGCGGGATTCTCGACCTGATCCCAACCAGGGGTGCAAGCTTCATCAACAATCGATGGGACATCGTGAACGAAGTTGTCCTTCGCAACATCACCCGTCAACGCAGACTAAACGCGGATTGGGCGCTATCATGCATCCAATCTGACCTACGTCACAGAATCGCCAGGCGCCCAGGCTCGGAATGGCTTGACAACAGGTGCCAGGTGGCATTCAACAGCGTCATTCGATGTGATGAAGGAGGGTGGGTGATGATCGAAGACTTGGTGAGGCATGAGCAACTATGGACCCATGAAAGCAGACGCATCACCGAAGCGGTCTCAAGGACCGATGAGCAACAGAAGAAAAGAGTGTACAATGAAAGACTTCAGCTATTGTTCCAAGGGAACATGCTCGCAGCCACGAAACGCCATAAGGCCAAGATTCGGTTGCAGTTCCTGGGAGTGAGAGTGAAGGACCCCGGCACGGAAACTCTTGGATCAGCAGGTTCGAACATGTTGGTATCGGTTCCTGACCAGATCACGGAGATCCAGAACAATGATCATTGCCGGCACAGCCAGAGGTACCTGAACGTTTGCAACGGCTGGGTGAAGCCATGGGCAGTTCGGGCTACAAGTGGTCACTCTGCGCACTCAGATCCCCAGAACAATTTGCTTCAGTTGGACAAGAACAGGTTCGCAATATCTCCATCTATGACCCTCTTGCAACGTCTTGGAGGCGCGTTCCACGCTACGGCATGCCGCAACTTGGATTCCATTGTCACGCAAGGCATCATGCCTGGTTCGGAGGACCCCGACGGGGACTTCGACCATAGGCGCCAATTTCGAGGCAACCAAGGCGGCAGACTCCACAGCTATTGGGGGGTGTTTGCACCGTTCGATCACCGGAACGCGACGACCAAGATGCGGGTGCATGGACGAGATGCCAAGCACATGCCACTGGCGGTCCTTCATGTCCCATCGCAGGACCTTGCACGAGAAGATGGACGTATCACAGACAGCGGCATCATGATCGTTGGCCGAACGATACCGTTCCAGTTCGTCAAGGAGGTATGGTTTTGCGTCCCGGATCCTCAAGATACACACTCTTTCGCTCTGGTGGAAAAGATCTACGATGAACGATTGGAGAAAGAGCTGGTGTTGGACTACAATGCATCACCATTGCTCCCTGAGTTCGAGAGATACCGAACGCCGAGCAAGATCATGGAATTGCTTTGCGAAATGCCTCCTGGACCCCACGACACCAGCAAGGAGCAGATCATCCGAGACCTTACGACTGTCCTGGAGTCCCACAGGGAGAACACGGTTCGGCATCACTACATGGACAAAGGGATCAAGTTTGTCATCAAGAATTGGCGACCCGAAGACCTACGCAGAGACGAGGATGGAAGGAGAATGAGGGTGTGCCCGGCATGCTACAACATCGTTCCAGCATGCTTCTCCCGATGCACGTCTTGCTGGTCACAGTTCGTTTCTAGCGGATATTACCAAGGTTCTCCACAACTGGAGACTCCTACGGAGATCCCCAGTGACTTCATTGCTCAGACAATGGAAGCCGCGGCAGCAGCAGTGCCTGAGGCGCCCGAAGAGGAGCAGGAAGCCATGGAGGTAGAGACCGTTGCGGAACCTGAGGAAATCCCAGAACCATCTGTCATCGCAGAGGACGATCCAGAACAGGAACCTGATGAAGAAATGGACATAGAGCCCGGAGAGGAATTTGATGACGCAGTACCAGATGCAGTTGCACAGGAACGTCGTCCCGTCTTCATTACCGGCCAATCTTTGAACATCGATCCTGAGCTACAACTTGCACGTACCGCCATGCAGCCATCCTACTATTCTGGAAAGCGAAATGCCCATTGCATTGACGCCAACATGGCCGCTCTTTCGTATATGGCATACGTGGTATGCAGATCCATCTACAAAGCTTGGTCAGGGTTCGCAAAGTGGGCGACTATGCCGTTGTTCCAGCTGAAGGAGAATTTCGCACTTGGCCAACGCTATGATGTGCTCGGAAAGTGGGGATCTTTGGCGGCAGTGGATAGGGAAACGGGTGTGAGCAAGGATGTGACTGATGAGGAGATCATTCGCTTTGCCAAGGAGCCTGAGAACCTCAAGCAGTATGATCCCAACGGGACTTACACCTTGAAGCGCTTTCGGACGAACCAGATGCTTTCTTTACTTACACGGGGAGCCAACATGATGGGAATTGGCAGGGACAACTTCAACCCTACTACTTACTTGAAGAGCGAAAGGGATGAAGATGTGAAGGCTATGCACTTTTGTTGCCTGAACGTCCTGTGCGAGGTGATTCCAATGGTGACGGGACACCAACAACTCTCAGTGCTACGACCAACGCCAACTGGACCGGTGGACTTCTTGTACATCGACCCCGTCGGTATCCTGCTGACTCATTCTGATCAGTCAGTCCAGACCATCGGCTTGCTGGTGGACCACAGTGTGCAAATGCCCGCGCATTTCATGGACAGATTGAACAGATCCAAGGCTGAGAGACAGCAAAACCCGACGACCAAGCGTACTGAAGCCCTACACCACATCTCGGCCGCTGATTATCTCCCTCCAGGTGGTACGTCCATCCTGGACACGCCTG